>VZUI01075684.1:0-53810 GCA_013401135.1 Cettia cetti
AGAAAGAAAGAAAGAAAGAAAGAAAGAAAGAAAGAAAGAAAGAAAGAAAGAAAGAAAGAAAGAAAGAAAGAAAGAAATCATCCCATTACAAGTTGTTCCTTTTTCTTAAACTTCTTAGAGAGAAGAAAAAAAAAAATCAGAGCTTCCAAAATATTGATGTTATGCATTTTTCCTCTCTGTTTTTTTTTGCTTTTGTTTTCGTGAGGGTTTTTTAATTGGTCTTCCCCTCCTCCCTCCCCCCACACCCCGGTCTTTTTTTTTTTTTTTTTTTTTTTTTTTTTTTGTGTGTGTTGGTTTGTTTGTTTATTTTTGGGTTTAAGAGCAAGATAGTTTTCCTGTTTTGTTTTGGACTCCTGCCAACGGAATCTGCAGTTTTTCTACCATTTGTTTTGCTAATTCAACAATACCCAGTAGGTGGCCTCAGTGTATAACCTATTTCTTTACTCTTCTTTCAGTGATTCTGCCTTGCTTTTTTCATTGCAACAATTTTATCTTACTCGGAATCTTCTGTGTTTATCCCTTATTTCCCTCGGGGCTTAGAGAAATATTTTCTTTAGAGAATATGAGTATTATCCAGGTCCTGACAGACATATGGGTTGAAAATACAGCACTCTTTAGAGTATTCAGCTCCGGATCTTTCAAAGAACTTCTGCTGAGTCTTGTGGTTCTCCTGCATCTCCACCTCCGGAACATAGCTGACTTCTGGGAATCAGCCCCCAACTACAAACAACGGTATCACCTATGTATGTCATCCTATGGGAATGCCCTTTCAGATAAAGAAAGAAAAGTTCTTCTGATACAAAAAGTGTGAAATTCTTAACCTGATTGAACATCTTAATTATTTATTGCACTTAAGTATTTAAGACATATTGAAATTCATGTATTTATCCACTATCACAAAATAGGAAATACTGAGCTCTGCCAGTTAGTTGGGGTTACTTCTATAATATTTTACTTTGGCAAGCTTCTGTATTCAGTCTGCCTTGTTAAACATCATGTAATACATCCTGCAGACAAGACCAGTTGACATTTTCACTGGGACTTCCTACACGGAAAGAAGTGCCCATACCTTTGCAAAAAATATTTATCAACTAAGTATATTTGTCTACGATGGAGTCCCCAAATTTTCTGACCTGATTTTTGTAGATAATTGATGTGCAAAATCAGTCTTTGACAATTGCCAGTAAGCTAATAAGACAGACAGTCTTATAGTTTCCCTACCATAATGAGGCCTGAAACCAATTTGGCAGGGATCAAGGAAATATGAAGCCTCCAAATATTTCCGGAATTGCCTCACTATAAACTTCTTCAAAAAGGCAGATCGAAATGTCCTATAATAGATGTGCCTGTCTGCATAAAGAAGGACATATTTTTAGATTTGTGTTAACAAGAGCTTCCTAAGGAGAAGTTGATGTCTGGCCCTATCACACCCTAACACCACTTTCAGCTAAGCTTGTGACCTTTGTTGCCCATCAATGTGACTCCAGTACTGTCTTCACTTAAGGCTTCATTCATATGTAGGTGATAGGGGCACTAAGGAAAATGTATGGTCAAGACAAATATCCTGACAATGTAAGCAAGTACGTAAGCAAGTATGTAAGCAAGGTTTTATTACATTTTCATTTAGAAGAAGGGCAGTTTTATTTTTTTAGTAGGCTAAGATATGGTGACCTAAGTTACAATGACTGAGAACATCTACACAGAAATTTAGTGCAACTGAGCATATGTGCAGTAATTTATTTCATTTTAACATTCCAAAGTGTCCTAGTGCAGGCAAGCCCTGAGAATACAACATTAGCCAAAATGAAAACTTGGGTTTGCATTTGTTCCCTCCATAGCCTGTTCTGCTACCATGGAGACAGACAGCTCTGTCACATCTAGTAATCTCATCTTCAAAGAAACAAAAACATTCTTGGTGAAAGAGCCTGCAAAGCTGTATTCTTGGTCCTAAATGTGATCTTGCACCCTTCACTGAAATTCCACTTCATCACAAAACAGAACTATTTTCTACCACCCTTGTTTTCTTCTCATCTCTTTCTCTCAATTGTAATCAGAGCTCCCAAATTGTTCCATGGACAGCACTACTAATGGGCTCTGCACAACACCCTACATTGTCCCCAGCAACACCATCACAGCATCCCTGTCCACTTTCTCATATCCCTTCCTAATCCTTCCAATTCTTCCCCATGAAGGCAGGACCCTGCCACACCTTCAGTCAACCCTTGCATGCCTAGCTGAAGCTATGTGGTTCACACCCTTGATGTCTCCTCTCCACAGCTCAGTCTCCTCTCCATGGCTCCTGCCAGTTTGGCTGGGGACTGAGAGCACCCTGTTCAGACAGAACTGGAGGACTGGTCAAGTGTTGGCTGCCTCTGAGCAGGCAATGACTCAATTCTTCCTACATTTCTCTCAGTTCAACTCTCTTCTCTCCTACAACTCTTCACAAAAAGTATGGAAATGTAACTTCTACGCCATTCTGCCAAATGTTCCTGATGATATCACTGGCAGAGACATCTTGGTTAGTAATGTGTCATTGTGGTCAGAAACCAAGCTCATGAGACAAGGGTCCTGGGGTCTCAACACATACTAAAAAATCAAGTTTCATTCTGCTCCCTACAAAGAAACTTGACCTCACTCTGCATTTCTTTGTCCATAAACAGAAACATGAAAGAGCCTATTTAAAATAAAATTCAGAAAGGTGTTGGTAGTTTAAGACAATAGTTGTACATTGGCATACTGCTGTTTTTAGCACTGAGGAAAGAACAGAGTAGGTCTTGTAGCTCTCAAGAACACACTGAAATAAAGAAATTAAAACTACATTCAAGTGCTTGGGGATAATTGTAGTTTGGGGGTACATTCTGAATACCAAACATAATTTTGAAGGAACTCCAACTGTTTTTAAGGAGAAAAGTGACACATGGAAGTTATTTTCATGTTCGCTGGAGAGACATCGAAGGAAATGCAAATTTAACCCTCAGACTGGGAAGGGCAAAACTGCAGCACATTCCACTTTCATGAGATTTAAATAAATCTCTTCACTACAGACAAATAAAGCTCTTACAAGCAAATTGCAGATCTCAGCTCTGCTCCTTCCAGAAGCTGCTGCCAGAAAATCTTGACCTCTTATTTCTTTTAACCATATGGTTACACATGATTTGGGTGACTATAGCAATAGCTCTTTGTTAACATACCAGTGCTGTGCATAAACCACTGAGGAGTCGATGACCTGGGATCCTCTTCCACCCAAGACACTGATCTGTCCTGATCAACATAGTGATTTAACTGCTGCAATGCATTCACTGTTTCAATCAGATCTTGGTATAAATCCACTAGGCTGCACATAAGAGTCTCACCCCTTCCTTTTCAAAGAAAAATAATGAAGCTAATCTCACTACTACAAAGGGCTCCTCCAGACACATCAGATACCTCAGGTAACTCAGAACTCCTGAACCCCAGACTAAACTTACATTTATGGTGTGTCCAGCAACAGAAAATGTGAGACGGAAAGCACCAGCTTTTTATAAACTTGCATTGACACCTACAAGACTTCAACAGGAATTAAGGAGGGTGAGATGGGAATGCTGTCTGGTATAAAGTTGATGTCTTTGGGGGAAAAGTGAGCAGGTAGGTGGAAAGGAGAAGGATGTCCCCAATATGCAGCAGGATTTGGCATTTAAACCAAATTTTGTGTTCCTCTCAGTGACCTCAACATATTTTAGCTATTTTGAAGTATGAGTATTTAGCCTTCTTCTATAGAGCGCTATACAGGAAGAGGAAGGCTAAGAATAGGATCATACACCAACCACGCACCATGTTCATCGTCACTCAGACTTTTGAAGATAAGCAATAACGAGTTGAGATACATGCCAAAATCACTTAAATTCTGCTCTCTTTGAGCATCTGTAGCTTAATTAACATTTGTATATTTTGCCTGTGAAGATACTGTTCTAGAATTGAGGCTCTGATACTGATTCCATCTCACTGCAAAATCTAAGCACGTGTCTACATGAGACATATTGAACCAAGCATCCTGCACAGCTCTGCATTCAAACTTTTAGTTTTGTGCCCAGAATTGACCCTATAAAATTTTATAAACTGTTATTTTGTTCTCTGCCACACAACCCTTACACAGTTATCCTTTCATACGCTACCATGGACCCCTACAACACATATGGACCCCAGTACATCAGCAGCCTTGACAAGAACACAGGAGTTCACCACTGATACATAGTATAAAACTTGTCTCTGGCCATTCAGGATCGCTTCAGGAATCTTGGGAATCTCTTGTCTTCTTTTGATCATATAAATAGTCTTATATGGTCATGATCATATAATGGTGGATCACAGAATCATAAAATAGTTTGGGTTGGAAGGGGCTTTTAAAAGTCACCTAGACCAACTCCTCTGCAATTAGCAGGGACATCTTCAACTAGATCAGGTTCTCAGAGTGCCAACTTACCTGGATGTTTTCAAGGACTGTTTCAGTGTTTCGCCATCCTCATTGAAAAAAATTTCTTCCTCATAGCTACTCTGAATGTACCTTCCTTCAGTTTAAAACTTTTGCAGCTCCTTCCATCATAACAGGTCCTGCTAAGAAGTTTGTCCCCATCTATTTTACAAGTGTTACTCAAGTATTCAAAGTCTGCAGTAAGGTCTCCCTGGAACCTTCTCTTCTCCAAGTTGAAAAACTCCAACTCTCTCAACCTTTCCTCATAGGAGAGGTGTTCCCTCCTTCTAATCAGCTTTGTGATCATCTATTGGAGAGGGTCCAGAAGAAAGCCTTCACTCTCCATCCTGTACTGAAGGATGAATCATCTCATATCTAATTAACAGCTTTCTCAAGCTGTTCCAGCTAATCCCTTAACCCCTCAATTCAGCATCATCTAAAGATGGGAAGAGCATCAGGCAACTCCAAGTGATTATCACCTGTTCAATGAGGAAGAGCTAAGGTTACATTAGCACATACCTTGATTCCACACTCTGGTTTTCAAGGATCAGAATGTTATTGAACGGCACATCCTAAAACAGTATGAGACATTACAAAACAATTTTGACAATGTGGTAACATCTTTTTCTGTGGTGAAACCTGCTGGACTATTGATGGACAAGCTTTTTAAATCACAAGGTCAGTCACTTCTTCCTCATCCTTCTGGATGCAATCCTCTCTTCTGTCATGTGACCATCAGGTTCAGAAAAATTAAGACAGCTTATCTCTCATGTGTCTTTGATGCAGTCTTGGCCCTGTTTTTCTGGTTTAAGAGCTTATGGATGGTGTTATAATGAGATGTAAACTTAGTCATAAGCCTAACAAGCTTGCGTTTTACCTATGCAAACTATTCTGTAGAGTACAAACAATGTATATTTTCTTTTCATAAAAAGAAATGTGATTATGATTAAAAAAACTTTTTAAACAGAAGTGGAATAGTGGAAAATAACATCCTGCAAAGATGGGGTTCATTTTAGTTTTGACCTGAAATTGTGCTTTTAAGTGTTGCAAAATAGGCAAAGCAAAACCTGAACAGACATAGAAAAATTTGAGAAGTTCATGAGGGTCATATTGATGATGCAAAATTATCTTTTTTGTATAAAGCAACATACTGACTGTTTAAAATCTAAGGTGGTCTTTTGGCTTCTTCCTATAGTGAGCTCCTGTTCATATTCTACATTTGAGCCTTCTCATCTCTTATGTGCATTCAACTCCAGATCTTTCAGGCCTTGAGAGATGGTCATCAACAACTGGAACTGTAGCGAGGTTAGGTAAGACTGAACACAGCAGGATGACAATCGTTCCTACTCCATTCCACATGCATGTAATTGCTCAAATATGAAAGCCCAGGACTTCCTTATTACAGTTGCCCTATTTTTCTTGGTAATAAATCAAATTAAGGTGTCATTTTATTATGTATCAAATATCTTGGTGTGTACCTTTTAGTGTGGTTGCTACAGGCCCTAAACAAATGAAGGAATGCATCATTACTTCTTCAAAGGAGCTGGCAGCACGCACAAGAAGTTCACAGGATACAGTGAAAAAGAAGAAACAGGAGACACAAAATGAAGGTAGAAATCTGCTTCAAGGATTTTCTACAAAGGGACACCAACAAAAAGAAGATTAGAACATTGAGAAAAATAATGGCTCCACTGGAAGGACTGATTAGTGTGGCATTAGATCTGAAAACCAGGCCACCACTGATTTGAACTCAGATGTTCACAACAGTCAACTGTCGGCTCAACTGTTGAAGGAGTCACATGCCCTCCATCACATACATTTTTCGCTTAAGATTTCATGGTCATAGAGATTTAGCAGTAATATTAAAATTACACAAAGAGGAAATTTCTCTACACTAACATAAATATATCTACTTTAAAATGAGATTGTTTTGAGAATCATATTAAGCTATTAAGCCTGAAACCTCTGTACTGGACCAACCTTGGTACATGCAACAGTCCAGTAATTTCCAAAAACATTTAATGGCCATCACCTCTTCAAACATCCACTATGTCTGAATTATGACACTCAGGAAGTAATTTTTTTTCATTATAGGGCCATCAGAAAATAATGTTGAGTATTATAAAATTATCTATGGAGCATGTTAATTAATTCAGAGGAGAAATTAGAAAGATGATCTAGTTTCAAAGTGGTTACAGTTCAATTTTCCACATGCAAAGCAAGTTCATGCAAACATGAAGGAAGTTTACAGGAAAGGATATGAGAAAAACCCCAGCAGGTTTCATTTTCTATCACACCTTAACACGGTGATGGCGGAATAAATATCTGGCAGATATAGAAACACAGGGCTCTTTCTGTAACAGAAACAAAACCAACCAACCAAACACCCAAACAAAACAAGCAAGCTACTGAGTGAATTGTTCTTGAGCACCTTGCTTCCAAACCAAATTTCATTCACAATTCATTACATGTAGAAACAGTTCTATGGTAGTTAGATACAGCAAAAACAGACCTGATGAAGAGATGGAGCAAATTGTGGAGATACACCTAAATATATGAACATTCAGCAAGATATAGAAAGTATTTAAGTCAGACATTATTTGTATAGGTTTGGAAAGAGTTCTGCCTGTGGCCAAGGTACTCCCATAATTTCTTGTCAGAGAAACTTCGCACCTTACAGTAATTTTTTAGTAAGCTACAACGGGTAACTTAGTTCATAATTGGCATTATTCAGGCCAGCACCTTCCCAGGGCCAAGGAAAAGAAGTCAAGGAGCACAGGTGCCAGTATAACACTGCTGCTCCCCACTAGGTCCATTTCTGGCCCAGCAGCAGAAACTCTCCAATACTGCAGTCCTAACCTGTGTAAGCCTGGCTGTCAAAGCACGTTCCCATGTGCTTCAGTATCCCAGCTTTGACTACTGTTGTTCCACCTCAGAGATGAGGCTTCTCTGAGGGAGTAGCTGGTGTGTGCATCAGAGCTTCTCCTGTCCCTGCTTTCCACACCTAACACAGAATGAAGAAACAAAGAGACCCATGGGTCATTAACATTGCATTCTCCATTCTTACATCCCTGATGCTTACGAGGTTCTCTGGCTTTGCTGTACGGGGAACTGACATGCTAGCAGCCTCCCATAACCTTCTACACATTTCTGTGCCCCGATAGTCAAGTGTCTGGGCAACCTCCTCTGTGGAAAGTCTTTCCTTAGATTTCTGAGGTCAATGGGGAATGACTGAAACATAGATACTATTTTAATGTTGCAACTTGTAAGTAAAGGATTGATTTTTAAGATTTAAAGAGATTAAATAAAAAATTGAAGAGAATAGTTAAGGGTGGAAACAATAAAGCAGCGGTCAGCTGGCCGAGTAGGGAGTACTGTAGAGTTTTAGAGGTGTTGAAGTTGGTAATGCACAAAAAGGGAGTGGTGAGAAGAACTAAGAATCTGGCCATAAAGAGGTGTGTGTATGACATACATCCAAATGTTGAAGAGGTGATACTTCGGAGACTGATAGGATTACAACATGTAGTAAATATGGGTTGGGTAAGGTCCTCCTCTAGTGGAACTAGATAGGATTTTCCTAAAGGAGAGACTGTTTATCTGCTTATGATCCCAAAAGAGCTGAGGAGAGCACACCACCACCAAAGGAAAGGCTGTGGGGAAGGCAAGGCAAGCCAGTAATTGTGGATGACTTGAGCTTTCAGCATCACAGACGTGCAGAAAAGAGATTCCAGACCTGGTGACATGGAAAAGCAGGTCTAGCTGAAACACAGCGTGTAACACTGAAACCTGGCACAACTAAAATATGAGCACAGGGTAGAAACCCGCTCGCATGTAAGCGCCCAGGTGTGTTTCCCACCCATGGAAAAATCGTCACAGGGGCACACCTAAGCTCGAGGCGCAGATAAAACATTTCGGGACCCAGGTTGTTGTATCAGGTGCCTATTGCTCTATCCGCCCTCGTTGCTCAAGTGCCACCATTGCGGCAACGGGACCCACGGCCCTGAGGGACGGGGCCGAGCCGTGCGCGCCGCCCGCCCGTCCGATCCGGCAGGTGCCATTTTGTGGCACCAGGGGCCGAACCGCTCCCGCGGCCCCCGCGGGGCTCCCCCGCCACCGCCCCCCGCCCCCGGAGCCTGCGAGCGGGGACACGGCGGGGACCCGCACTCCAGCCCCGCCACCGCCGGCCCGGACCCCGCGGGCCGCCCCTGCCGCCGCCCCTGCCCGCACTACATTTCCCGGCAGCGCGGGGCGGGGACCGGCCGGGCCCGGCGGGGGCTGCTGGGAGGGCCGGTGCTTCGCCTTGCTTTCCGGATCGTCAGGAAGAGAAGGGTTGTTTGGGGTTTTTTTTATTGTAGGTGCAAGCCGAAAGGGGAAAGCTCCGCAGCCTAAAAAAAGCATCACCGCTTCCTCAGTTCCCAGGGGACCGGTAACGGCAGCGCCAGTCAGTGTGGGGGGGGTGCGGGGAGCGGGGTCCAGCCCGTTCCCAGGCGGTTCCACGGGGGAAGCGGTTCCTTCCTCTGGAGGGCTGTGGCACTTCACAGGTCGGGCTTGAAAATCATTTATTTAATTTATGGTTTCTGTAATCACTTCGCAGGCATCCTGGAGACTAACAGCTGTTGGGAGATCGTGGTGGCTCTGGGCTTGGACTGTTTGTGGGTGTTCGTCCCAAATGCAAAGTCAGGCCTTGTGAGGCTGTGGCTTTACACCGCTGTACACCTTGTTAGGAAAGACCGGGAAGGTGAGGTTGGCATCTGGGCTATCTCTTTGGCCGTACCTTCCTGAACAATGTTTTGTTTCCCAGTGTTATGCCAGATGTAAAAAAGCAGTCTGTGAAGTTATGTAAGCATGCAAACCAAAACTGTACCCACCAGTGTTTGGGAGTGCACACAAACAAATGCAGACAACGTGAAAATAAGAACAGAAACTTTAAAGCTCAAGTTTGGGTTTGGTTGTTTCTAACTGAAAACTGGTGCCCGAGCTGGCCTGTGCATTTTCTTTGCTCAGAAAGTTGATAGATCACTGTTTTTCTTCAAGAACATAGGTGACCTGTCAATTAAAAAAAATAAAAGAATTTTAAAATTGAGGTCTCTGTTGAACACAATGGAAAGCTTTTTCCCACTTTCCTTACTGACCTTTCCTTCCTAATATATTTTTCAATCTCAGTTTTCAGATGTCTAGAAATTTTGCCATGGAGCTACATGTCTCCACATGGCATATTAAGCCCAGTGGGAAGAGGTTTACTTTTTTAGTTACCATTTTTATATGTTAGGTATGATCCACAGATAAAACAATCCATGGATCACAGCTTAAAATGCAGCAGGTAGGCAGATGTACATTGTATACCAATTCAGTGGTATCTTCAATAATTAATAGTTCCTCTAATTGCACAATATAAATATTACGTGCCTATTCTCTAATGCCTACAAGAGCAGGTAAGTGAGATAAAACCCCAAGACTTTAATTATAGGTACATGACATACTAACATGGACAAACCAAAAACATGCAGCTTACATACAAAAGTCTTTTTCCTAAGGGAAAGTTCACAGACATTATCCAGAGATCAAAAGGCATAAAAGCAACATTTCCATAATTATTCAGAAGCTGCTGTAATGCACAAGCATGTCAATTTTATTTTCTCCTTCTATCCATTGGGAACATTAAATGCAAAACTGTTTTCTGTGGCTTAAGAAGTCCCTGACTGAATGTGTCCATGTGCACTGAAAGAGCACTTGTTTGCTTTCCCTGTTCTTACACTGTTTGCCTAAGTACCTGCTGCCGGCTGCACGAGGAGTAAAATACAAGGTTAAATAGATGTTTTGACTAACACAGTATGGCTGTTCTGCAATGAACAATGTCACTGCCAGTGCTGTATAGGTATCAGTCGTGTCAGATCAGCTGTGTAATTTAGCTTTCTGAAATTAAACACTTCTTCCTTTAAACTGCTGCTCTGAGCAGTAAGACCATTCTGCACAATCACTGCAAAGTGTCCAATACATACATAAAAGACTGTTGAATCTCTGAAATGGGATTTCTAGTATGCAATCACTAAAAACACTGGGTTTTCATACACTTTTTCTTGTGTATGTATTCATTTTATAGTCACCTCCATAAAATAATTGCAATTTTCACCATGAAAATCAGTCTGATTTCCAGGACTAAGAGCTTAGAGGGAAAGCGCAGTTTCTTTTCTTTCATTTACACCTTGAGGATGAGTCACTTGTTATCACCTACTTGTTTATTGTGAGAAACTAAATAATTATTCAGTTCATCCACACCATTTGAGATGTTATATTCCTCTATCACACCTCTCCCCTCTCAAGTCTTCCAAGCTGTTGAAATGTCTCTTAGACAAAAGCTATTGCACAGTGTGACAGCCTATTCACTCTTTGGCATACCTTCTAAGTTGCTCTAGATCTTTTATGAGTTGGGAGTAGAAAGCAGGGGATACTAGTTCTCACTTAGCATGATGGATTCATAGTGGTGTGATTATTGCTTCATATTTTCTTATCCTTTCTTCCCTGAAAAACTACTATTTCACTTTGCATGTTATTCTGATATACTTTCCAATGCTTTCCAAACTTCTTTTCCTTCTTCAGAGACCATTGATTTGGGTTTAAAAAGAAAGCAATTTTCAGCCTGACAGATTTTGAAACAAAATCCAGTCTGAAACTAGGTGGTCTTGTGGTCTTGTTTTCTCCAACTAATTTTCAGGGAACAGGAAGGAGGCTGAGAAAGATAACGTTGGTGGAACTCTCCTTCAACCACAGGAAATTAAATGGGCAACACTGAAGCATTTTAAAATGGCTTTCTTTGGCTTTCAGCAATGGAATTAACATGTTACAGATTTCAAGTCTAGTACAGGAAAATATTTCAGAAATTAAGTGAGCAATAGTGAGAAATACAGACCTTTCAGAAAATGTAAGGAACTTAGTTTATATTCAGATATGTGAGAAGTAACACTGTGAGTGCTCAGATAATATCCTGCATTCAAATGGAACAAAAATAGGGAAAAAAGTTCTGTCTCAGTAATACTGAGATGATTTCATAGGATTTCTGTGGGTGAGGTTCCACACTTAGCAAATGATGTCTTGGGGGGAAAAAAAAATCACAAAGTCAAAATCTCCCATAGATATTCAAAGTCAGCTGTGGAAAAAAAGTTTTAATTTCTCAATTTCTAATATAAAATACAGGGAAAGATAAAGGACTAGAAAAGCAGTGATAAG
This sequence comes from Cettia cetti, assembly GCA_013401135.1. Classification (NCBI taxonomy): domain Eukaryota; kingdom Metazoa; phylum Chordata; class Aves; order Passeriformes; family Sylviidae; genus Cettia; species Cettia cetti. The sequence goes on from VZUI01075684.1 coordinate 11,672, forward strand.
TTTTTTCCTTAGGGTTAGCTGAGAGTAAAGATCTGCTGGACAATTTTCCTTTCTTCACAAACTTCCTTGAGACTTTTTCATCATACCACTTTGTGCTGCTGTGGCATTGCATGCATCAGCCTTTTGCCACCAACCAACATGGTGCTCAGTCTAATCCATCAATAGCCAACTACAGGCATTACAATCAGAGGTGAATTGGTACAACAGTGAATTTTAAAATAAGAATCTTACATATTGTATTTCAATATGTAAGATTGTACATGTACATCTTGTACAGTTTGTTGTAGGGAAAATGTATTAACAAATGCATCAGATGCATTGTAAATCTGTAGGCAAATGGATGTATAAAATCATTAAAGTGTAAATATAGTAATAAAATACGACAAAATGTAGTACAATTTAAAAAAAGGTTGAGAAGTGTGACTAAAAGAGCCAGACAGGATTTTTCCACCTCCTTTAGGATTTGAAATGTCTTTTTTCTTATACTCTAACTTTCTAAGCTACAGAGTACTCCATATGTAAATAGACTCCTTAGTACTCAAGACCTCAAAGCCCTGAATACAAATCCTCTCCCTAGTTAAGATCAGAATTTTACATGATGAAAACAGCAGTTTGCATGGCTTGTTTTGTCATGTGTACCATGCAGCACAGGTGTGTAGTACTGAGGCACATCTAGAACCACTCTGTGGAAATCAGGCCTGTACACTCTTAGCTTCTTTTGGGGAGTTGTCCAACTTAAATATTAAGTGGACTATGAAGTGGACCATAGAAATCCAGATTTGCAGATGAGGGAGAGTGACATTTAAGTTTGAATCAAACCTGGGAAAACAGAGGTGGTTTAATCTCTGGTCCCTCAGAAATCGTCTGGATCACTCTGAAGGTAGCAGGTTTGAGGCTCTTTTGGAGTAACCAGGGGAACGCAGTGAAACCTTGTCCAAGCCAGTACACTGCTGTAAATACTTCATGCTCAATGTTCATGAATTTATATGTTCTCTGAGAAAATGGTTGCACCAAAACTTTTCTGTGTGGATTTCCTCTGTAGCTGAAGACCCTAATAACTTAGAAATTGTAGAGAAAAGGGCAAGTTAAAATCCAAAAGCAAAACAATGCTGTGATTTTGCATGCAGCAGAGACTCGAGGGTTAATGTCATTGCAGCTGGCGGCTAAGTAAGATATAACAGACATAAAAGTTAGTATAAAAATATGAGGAGTTTTTTCTTTCATAGCATTTTTTTTCCAATTTGCAGGCCAACAATGCAGAGGAATGTATCAGCCTTTATTTTCTTCTCAGACATTAGCAGCATTATCTCAACTTTTGAGAAATACACAGCAAGCCAAAATCAACCATCACAAGACATGCAAGTATATTCTGGCACTCACGAAGTTTTACTGAGGGACAGAGGGTACTTTCTGTCTTATTGAGAGGCACTTAGGCAAAAATCCTGATCCTTAATAGTCACATCAGCTGATGCCCTAGAAAGTATGGTGCAAAGCTGGAAACTGCCGTTTCCTATAGGCCTATAAAAAACAGAGGAGCAAAGGAGCAATTTTTTTTCATGGTAGCTTACAGTGATAAACATATGGAATGAAGCTGAACACTCAAGAGAATTAGTGGCCACACATTACAGAGTGCATTAGAATACATTAGAAACTCTTCTCCTCACTCTCCCCAGGCTATTTAACATCTGAAACAAGACAAAAAGCAACAGAATTTGAAAAGAAGGAAAAGCGGAGAAATGACGATTAGGTCTGGCACAGAGCCATTATTCATTTCCTTCTCCCCCTGTCCTTTATCTTTACTTCTAGCCCCTACCTGCATGTAAGGCTGCCCTGGCTTTCCATCAGGCCACAGATCTGCAATCCCAGATGAGATATTCATGACTGCCACACTTGGAATCTTCCCTCCAGCACATGGAGGTTTAAATTAGTTCTTCGGTTATACCCTGCTGTTTCCAGTCTCTGTTCTCCAATCCCTACTTATTCTTGTACTAGAACACACTTTCCAACCCACTGCTTTCCTATATATTCAGTTAATAATTAAAACCTTGCTAACTTTTCTTTCTGTTAACTGAATATCAGCCTGCTGCCTCATTTTCCTGACCCCCCAACCTTTTTTGCTGGTTTTTCTTCAGTGCTGTGTCTCTTAATTTTTCCATGTCAGAAGCCTTGTGTTACTCTTTATTAGGAAGCATTTCCTCCAAGTCCCAAATGGTAGGAAACTGCCTCACTCTCTTTATTATTCAGTGAGAATTATGAATTACTTTTTTTTTTAACCTCTCCCTTTAAATTCATCCTGACAGCCTGTACATCGTAAATGATGTTTTAGCCCAGACTCCTCCAGTAACTATTCACAAATATTTTTTTTTCATGAAGAAAGGAGAAAAATCTCTTCTGGGACACTTCCTCCAGCAGTACAGGCAGGTACTCTAGAAAGTAAGCATGCTAGTAAGAACATACCATGGGCACATGGGGGGCATGCAAAACCTCTGAGCAAACAGCTACATAGCAGCAGTCTCTGCAGCTGATTGTGGCAGCCAACTGATTATTTGTGTTTACAACTGATTATTTGTGTTTATTGTGCATTGACATTACATCTTATACATTGGCAAATAAAATCCTAGTGTGGGATCAGAAAACACACGCTGCTAAACAAAGCTGATTTATAACAGCTCTTGGACACACATTTAATATTTGAGCATATGCTGTAACATTTCTGCATCCCACTAGAATGCATCCTTTTTTTTTCATTCATCTCACTGTTCTGAATAAAGTGGGTTACTCTGGGGGCAGATGGGAGCTCAGCCAATGCTGCCTGATTACCTGACTGATATAACAGGCATTCCTGTATGGGTAAAGAACATAATTTCACACCCTCTGAATAATACTACCTTGCCATGGCTAGAGGCAAGAGCACCCGTACCACACTTTCTTATGGCATGGGAGCCCCAATTAAGTTATCTTGTTTTGCAAGCTTTCACTCCTCTTGCCACACATTCCTCTGCATTGTGTGAACATACGATAATTTCATCACAGAGCTGGCCCACATCAACACATTTTCTTGTTCTGATGAGGTTCACTGCCGAAAATGCTTGGGGAATTAAAAACAATCTATCAGGTCCTGACATAGTAAACACATCTTAACATGCAGTGAACGATGGGACCTGAGCATCCAGTGGCTAAATCATGGTGATACTTAGTGCTGGCATATTCCTCTTCCAATGAGAATTTGTCCCTCTCCTAATGTTTGAGGAACACCAAAGCTGCTGGTTATATTTGCTGTGTAGTTCATAAATACTTTGAACAGATGTTAATGCAGCACATCTCACCCCCTCACCCTCACTAAAGAGGACTTGGCACTTTCCCCAGAATGAATGGGGCACCAGTGGGTAATAGTTTGTCACTTTTACAATTCCTGTATTTTTAAACCTGCTAATAGAGGGAACTAGAATTCCATAAACCTCCATTAGATGGTAAATATCACTCAAAATGCACATAGTAAATGAAAATTCAGAATGTCACTTAGTCTTCTGTGTTCTGGATGATAATCCTTCTTCTTGACTGGAATCCCCTTTGCCCCAACTGTTTTTCTTCTGCAGGAGTAAAAAAGGAAATGTCAATTTTGAGGAACTCTGGTGGTGTTTGCCCTGTTTTCTTCAGAGGCAACACAGGAGACATCTGACTTCTATGAGCAAGACACTAGGGCTTCTATGAAGACTCACTCCTCTCTTAGAAGTTGCAATGTGTGACTAAGGACAAGTTTGTGTAGGCTGCAATTGCAGTGACATACCTACAATTGCTAAAGCAGCTGATACTGCCAATGAAAACTTACCATAGAATTATAGAATACACTGAGTTGGAAGGGACCCATCGGATCATCAGTTCCAACTCTTGGCCCTGCACAGGACGCTTCAAGAGTCACACCATGTGCCTGAGAGCATTGTCCAAATGCTTCTTGAGCTTGGTGCTGCAACCACTTCCCTGGGGAGCCTGCTCCAAGGTTCAGTGTCCATTTTCGCTGCCTGGGTAAAAAAATCTTTTCCTGAGATCCAACCTGAACCTCTCCTGACTCAGATTCATGCTGTTTCCTTGAATCATGATGAGAGTGAAGAGATCAGTACCTGCCCCTCTGCCCCTCATGAAGATGTTGAAGAGCGCAATGAGGTCATTTTAGAATTCTACAGTAAGCATTCAAAGAATGCAGAAAGATCAGGCTATTTACAAGCACATTACTATTCCACTTCAACAGCTGGGGTACATGGGGGATAGCTGATGCTTTAATGTCAAAATATTTATTGCAATTTGAGTGTTCTGATAAAAAAAAAATAATATGAGAGCTTTTAAGAGACTGTGTCTTCAACAGCATGACAGGATATTCTTGTTTGTTTTTTTACTCTAAAGTGAGGATGACTATGCTAATCACCATGCAATTGTATTTATCCAGCTTAGACCAACCTTAACTATTTGGTTTATCCATGCTACTTGTGACACATCTATAATTAAGATCAAGTGGTGGTCAAGTCAGGTGAATGTAATAAAACATCTACCGCAGATTCACATGAAGCATAAACATCATTCTAGTGTGCTACTGGGCACACTGTTCCAGCAGAGGTAACAATATCTACCCAACAACAGATGCCAAGTGTTTTCTTGAAGTTAAGGTAGGCCAAAATACAATACAGCCCTCAGTAAAAAAAGCTACAGAGTAGCAGTACGCTTAGGTGATATAAGTCCTACAGACAAGCAGAAGTGACAGCACTCACAAAGTTCCTCAAACATGTTCTTATGACTTGAATGACCTTGGGTTCCTTTGAAGACATCCAGTGGGATGTTACACAAAACAAACAACACCAGTCCCAATTCTACACTCCTGGAATTCTCACAACACTCAAAAATCAGTCCAAAAGTAACATGTGGCAAGAGGGAGGCATCCTCATCTGATACAAATTAGAGTAGTTCCATTTCTAGACTAGAATCAAGAGTAATGATTCCACTTGTGCCTGACACAAGACTGTGAAAGATGGCAGTCTTAAAAATGGTTTCTCTACAAACTAGCTTTAGTCTTTCATAATGTAGACTAGTAAAGTAAAGCTATCTGGTGAATTTTGTTTCAGCAAGTTTTATTCAGCAAGTTTCTTACATGCCCAAAATCTTCATACAGTGTGGGGAAAGGGGATGTGTCTCCCACCTTCTAGCATCCGATTCCAATCATAAGGTCACTCAATATTAAATGCTAATAATTTCCAAGTATTAGTGCAAAGCACATATTTAAACCTTTTTAAAATTAAATAAATGGGGTGAGTTTTTGACACTTTCTTGTTTTAAGTGAGCCACTTGAAACAATACAATCCACAAAAAGAAAGCAGCAGCCAGTGTCACTGTTTGACTATCACTAGCCTCCTGAATGTACTGCTTTAATACAATAATACTGGAAAACAGGCATATTAACAATCATGGTAATGATTTGCCAAGCAAATGCCTTCAGCTGTATTTTTTTCTGGTGGTACTAAGCATTCTGTCATCATGCAAACTTTCCTTCAAGTTGTGAATGTTCAGCAACTTACAGTGTGAGAGTTCTGCTGCCTAAGGATGAGCATATGGTTAGAAAAACCCTCCAAAACAATGCTGCCCTAAGGGACTTGTGAATATATAGCAGTAAATTAAGAGCGTTTCACTGAATTAGCAAACCCGAGACTCCAGTCTGAGTACAGCCAGAACACATTTTTTAAGCTGAAGTATCCTTCATTCCCTCAAGAGAACGCCACCCTGAAAGGGTCACGCTCACCCTGGGTGGTACCCCTTCCACGCAGCATGACTTCACACAGGCCAGGTGACCTCTTTACATCAACCACGCCTTCAGGTGCAGGCCTCAGCAGGGAGCGATAACCACCTCAGGGGTGAAAATGCTTTTTTAAAAACAACAACAACAAAAACCCTACAGTCCCCAACAAACAACAACAAAAATCCAGGGAAAGTGCGGGGGAGTTCGAGAGTTGTCCCGAGGGCCTCCGCCCAACAGACTGCTCCGTCCTTTGAGCTTTTGACACTCCTCCGGCCTCAGCGAAGAGCCCACGGGGCTAAGCGTCCTCACGGCCGCCTGGGGCCGCATCTCTCCTTCCCGGGGAGGACCCCACAGCTCCGTGCCGGGCCCACTCCCCGCCCGGCTGCATCCCATCCCGGCAGCCCCAGGCGGAGCGCGGGCAGCGCCGCGACAGCCGCAGCCCCCAGCCGGGCGTTCTGCCGCTGCGGAGCGGACACCGGCCGGGCCGGGCCGTCCCGTCCCGCCCCCGAGCATCCGCTCAGCCCCGAGCCTGGGCGGGCTGCCTGATAAAGGCAGGGCTGCTGCGCTCCACCCCGCTGTGCTCCTTGCTCTCTTCGTAGCGCTTTCGCTCGCCCGTCCCAGGCTGCTGCGCCACGCCGGGAGGCGGAGGTGCCCTGCCCGTCCTTCAGGCCGGCAGGCGAAGGTACCCCCGATGCTGGGGTGTTGTGGCCGGGGGAGCGCCGGGGGACGGGACAGGGTGTGCGGTAGCAGGATCGAGGGCCGTGGGCAGCCGGGCGCTGCGGGGCAGCGGTGCGTCCTGGGGAGGAGGCCTGAGTGGGGTGGTGAGCCGGTCACTGCAGCTGAGCGCCGCTCCTGGGCTTCCTCATGATGCTGATTGGCTTGGTAGGCGCGCTGTGCCGAGTGAGAGTAAGGTTATCCAGCATCCTCCGGGGGCTCAGGAATTTACTGCTACTCTTGGGCAGCCTTGGCTACAAGACCGCTGTATTTTTGTGGGATCGCAACTCTTCCAGTACAGTGAGAAAAATTTATCCTTGCCAAACGCTGCTGAGGTGATTGCGTGATCAACCTTTAGTCCTTCGACTAGCAAAGGTGGTGTGCTGTTCAGCTGCCAGCCTCAATCCAGCCCTTGTGATTCGTGAGCAGTGGTGGTCTTTAAGACCCGGTCAGGTCTGTAAGAGCCTGTCGGTGTGAGTGTGGGCGCACGTACCAACAAGCCGTTGTTGGCCAAGTTATCTGCACTTATAATCTGTCTGATAAAACATTGTAGACCGTCTGATACTTCTCTACCGCATAAAAGCCCTCCACACTTGTGTCTGCGTGGACATAGGCATACTAAGAAACAATATAAGGCATCGAAAGTAATCTGAGATCTTAGATGTGCCAAAGGCCCCCTTGGTTAATTCACCTGTAAGTACATCCCTGCTCACTTTAGTTGACAAGCCAAAATTGGCTGAGTGAGTGGCAAATTTCATTGTCTGGTATGAATATGCTTGATTACAGTAGCTGGTGTAATTAGCAATACTAATGCAGAGTGAGAATGGAGGCCCAGTCAAATCTGGGTTAGGGGAGAGATGTGTCCATGGAAATCAAGCATCTCGTTGAAGGATGCAGAGTGGGTCCTCTAACAGGAAGTTTCCTGTGGTCTGTATGCATAAACAACTCTACTTCATTAAGTGAAAGTCATACTTTTCTGAAAGATCTAATGTGCCTCTGACCTATACATGCCTAATATTATGAATATTTTACTTAAAGAATTACTGTCATAAATTTTAAACTGAGTTTAGGTCAAATTATGTATTGCCTCTGAAGGCAATTGCCTCACTTGGTTTTCCATAGACATTAACTTTAACATCCTTATCTACACCAGAGATACCAGTCCCCTTTAATGCAAATGGAGGGGTTTATGTTAAGTGCATTAAATTAGTGAAATCAAGTTAAATTCAGTAACTGCATTAATTTTAAAGATGTGTTGCTTCTCTTTTAGGTTCAACAAAGAACTTGTGCTTCCAAAAACTTGCACTTTTTATGTACATGAAATTTAATAACATTTTTCCTTTTTAACTCTATTCTTGCTTAGATCCATAATAGTTCTATAGCTGAGAGAGCCTATTACAGGAAATGCCAATATTGGCTCTAGAAAACTGTTCCAGTTGATATTTGTTTCATTTCTTACTGGTGCTGCTGCCTCTGCAAGTTTTGTCACATTTTAATGAGAATAAACAATAGAAAGTACTCAACAGAACCATTCACCCCATGACTTTGCCAGAAAGAACTTGTTTTTCTACCCACTGTGTCTTTGGGAAATGTTTTTATGTTATCAGAACAGTTTTAAGATGTCCCAATGTTTCTGCCAGAAAACTTTCTGGAGTAACTAGCTTTGCTCTAGCAGAGGCCAGTTTCTTTTCAAGAGCAGCCTAGTTTCCCATGTAAAAAACCTGAGACTTGTGGTAGCACGTGTATGTTCACATGCTAAATTTACTGAACTTTGCTCAGAGTAGCAGAGAGCTAAGTGACTTATCTCCTGGCACTTGTCAAACACGATTACCTATACACATAGATAGCAAAGTTAACTAAGAGATGTAATCAGACTGGCCATGTGGTGCTAAAGGTTGAAGTGTAAGTGCCAGCATGCTCTACCTTTGGCTGAGAAAGAAGGTGTAATTGCTTCATAATATTATTAGTCAAGGATTAAAACCTGTTTTGACCAAGGATGAATTTCTTGCATAGCTTTTGTACACTGGGAAATAAAATAACATTAAAGGCCTGCTTGGTGTCAGCATTACTGGGATGTGTACAGATTGTGAGGTTAAACATGTACCTGAGATGTTATGATTCAAGCCTATGACATTTCTTTAATGCATGGAGGTGAAGAGAAGCAACTCAGCAGCTTTGCAGTGCATTCCTAAAGAGCTGTGTTCAACTGCAAAAGCAGGCTCTTCTCAATAATGGTAGTACAGGTAATTGAAAAGTCAGTAGTGACAGACAGTTATTTGCCTAGTGTGCTTTGGACATTTATAAGCGTATTGTCTTCTGAAGCTCCTTATGCTCGTGTTTTTTTCACCACAATTGGGACTGTGACTTGTTCTGCATACAATTTCATGGTGACAAGGAGTGCCTATGAAGCAAAAAAAGTTGTGGTCCTAAAAGCAGAATTTTTCCTGACCTATAGTACTTGTCTCTGAGCACTAAAGTGCTTTGATCAAACCATAAGTTTTGATTTGTAATTGTCGTGCATCTGTTTAAGATGCTCAGTGGGCAGATTTTTATTATTAGTAGTATGTATTTATTTATTCTAGATTTTTGTCCACATTCTGTCAGATCAGAGAATGAAACCCATGGCATGAGGGATGGGGAATTTCTAAAACAGATGAGTGCAGGTGTTTCCTGCTGCTGCTGAATGGCAAATGAATTGTATACTGCATGCTGGAGGAAAGTGGAAGCAACCTGAAGATGAGACAGGAACAGGACAAATGGATTAGATATGCAGGTGTAATAAGCCTATATATTTTTTTGAAACAACACTCAAAAGCAGGCTAGAAAAAATACTTAGAATGGATCTGAAAATGTATTAGCAGTGTTGATGTTTGCATTTTCATATGGTTTACCCTATCTGATAAATGTTTTGGGTTTTTATCAGGTATCTGAAGAAATAGCCTGAAGATGAACTTCTTCCTGGAAACATTAAAATTCATTGTTCTTTTTATTTATTACTTACTGGAGTCACTGGTGTTTTTGGTTGTTCCTGGACGGAAGAAGAATGTTAGTGGTGAAATTGTATTAATAACAGGAGCAGCAAGTGGCATTGGAAGACTCTTAGCAGTAAAGTTTGCCAGCCTTGGAGCCACGGTGGTCCTCTGGGATATTAATCAAGAGGGGCTCAACTGCGCAGTTAAACAAGCCAGAGAAAACGGAGCAGGAAGAGTACACTCTTACATCTGTGACTGTAGCAAAAGACAGGATATCTACAGAGTAGCTGACCAGGTAAAGTGTCTTATTTGTGGCTTTGACATTATTCTAAGATGTGTGCAAGCATGGATGTAAGATGCATGATTAAGTTTTCTAGTGGATTCAAAGCAAGGGATTAAAGTTAATTCATTCTGAATATATTGTGCTTCCTATCTATTTCAAGAATTCTGGGTTTTAGAATTGACTTATGTATTTCTACTCCTTAAAAAATAAAAAGAGTCGGCTCTCTTTTTCAGTAGCTCATTTTAACTGGGTAACTTCTCATTCATTCATTCAATTACTGAGCAGGCCCTTAATCGTGAAATGCGGAAAATCAATTTATTGAAGCTAAAGCAGTATTTCAAGTTCTGGCAGCCTTTTACCAAAAGACCATACATTGTAAAAAGGATTAACTGCTTAGGCAATTTTCAAATCATTCCATTACTGTGAAGAGATTTTTACAGATTTACTTTATCTGAATTAATAAATGTATCTTGATGTCTTAAATATTTCTTCCTTTTTATTTCTGAAGAGCTTTTTAAACATAGCATGTGGTTAGATAATTTGGGCAGACTAGCAGTATTGCCAAAACCTAAAATTGTTAACAGTTTCAAGTGGAAGAAGCTGTTCTCATTCACTTAGATTTTGCTAAACTTAACTGTTGAGCTAAGAGGTTTCCACAGTGAGTGTTGCCTGGGGATGAATTTAAAAAAAAAAAAATTCAGCTGTCTTCAGGAACATCTGTTGGCTGAAATAATGTTTAGGTGCTCTTTAAGACACTCTAGCATTCTGTCTTTTTCTATCTGTGCAAAAATTACTATGACAAGCTTTCTGATATGTGAAGCTTGTGCATGAATCACAGCTTGTTAGAGTCTCTTGGTTTTGTATTCCAGTAATGCTGATCAGCCTTGGTCCCTGTTGCAGCTCTGTTACACCAGCTGAGCTGGACATCTGCTGTCCTTGCAGAGAAGTTGCACGGCTCTCCACAGGCCTGTACCTGTGCTTCCTGCTGAACTGAGAGAACTGGAGGAGAATTGTGAAGGATACTGGATTGAAGCAGATGAAAATTAACCTTTAATTTTGGGGACTTGAATTGAGGCCTAGATCTCTGGGCCCATGGAGAAAAGCAGTGGCTGAGCCATGCTGGCCAAATTTGAAAAGGAGAACAGCGTGTAGATCTGTGTCATGGGTTCAGGATGATGCAGAGCTAGGCAGGAACAAAGAAGTCATGGTAGGGTCCAGTGCATGGTCCCTCACAATCTTCTTTCTGTCAGCAGTTCAGCAACTGTCAGATTCACTAATAATCCTCATGCTGATCTGTACAGAAGAAAACACCCTATTAGCATTATTTCATAAGTGGCATGTCCTGCTGATGATGTAGAATCATCCAATCTTATCAGTTACAAAAAGACTTTAGTGTTTAGGTGTTGCTTGGTGCCACTGTTTACTTCATGCAGCAGTAGACTTTGGTTCTTAGTGTTCAGCATCAGCCTTTGCAGGATATGACAGCATGATTCCAAGTCCTTTTCCCCCCTCTGGTGATTCAGCTTTATGCAGACTTGGAGTTTTGCAAGACTGTAGTGAATTAAATTCATGCTGGCAGGGCAGGATATGTTTGAAAACTTTGTTCCAAATAAAACAGTCTTAAAGCCAAAATGAAATGTATGTGAATCTTTATTTTGCGGTTCATCAGCCACAAAGAGACACCATGAAAAAGTTGCTTCAGTGGGAAGAAAACCCAAAGGCTCAGCATGTATCAGGTCGTTGTTTCTTTCCTCTACCAACAGGATGAAGGGACAGCCTTTTGGCTATGAAAACCTATAGCTTAAAATTTATTTCTGATGTCCCTATTCCAGAAGTACCCAGCTCCTAAAGCTTAGTTAAAAAAATAGACAAGATTGGAGGAAGTTCAAGGAGGACAAGGAAGTTAAGCTAGAATAAAGGATAGATGATAAATTACTCTTTTAATTCTTCACTTTTATACCCATTTCATTTTTCCCAGGTAGCTCAGATCAATAAGCTGTACTTCAAGTTCTATATTAAATGTTTTCATTCTCCTTTGGAGAGCTGACACAGTATCTTGCTATCAGCTGGCCTACAGTTGTTCTCTCAAATGAGTCTGTTCATGAATGTTCTCAGTCTGGAGCTAAAATGAAAACTATGCTTCCTCTTACTGAATTAAATGTATAGGTATTATTTTTTTTATCCTACTTAATTTCTGGGGTAGAGTGTAGATTCTAGTCCAGAATTGCTCTTTAGTTTTAAGATATGTTTACTGTAGCAAAATACTTGTATTAGTTAAGCTTTCTGCATTAAAGACTCGTCTGGAACATTTGTCCTGGGAAACAGAGGTGCTGAAAGCAGAGGCTTGTGTGGAGCTGTTGGGCTCCGCAAATCTGAAGAAAATCGGTTTGAGCACTCACATTTAAAAAGGCATCAGGTGAGACTGTGCAAGAACCTGAGGTGTTTGGATCCATAACAAGCATAAGTTCACCTTATTTAAATGTGTAATATATCTGTTTGTTAAGTTTTCATGTTAAAGAATGAAAAAGAATGTTTTGTATTTATTGCACACTGTCTTGATGCTTTTTGTTTTAGGTTAAAAAAGAAGTTGGTGATGTCACCATTCTAATCAACAATGCTGGTATTGTCATTGGGAAGAGATTTCTTGATTCTCCAGATTCATTACTAGACAAAACCATGGATGTGAACACAATAGCACACTTCTGGGTAATACCTGTATTTTGCACATGCATACTAAGACATCCTTTTAACATGTTTTCAATGTTGAGTTTGCCTTTTGGAATTGAGGAAAACATGCAAGGATATAGAGCTCTTTGGAAGTTCAGTCAGAAATTATACAAGAAATTACTTATTCTGCTCTGGAGTCTGTAAAAATAAAAAAGCTTGGAAGAATGGATCCTTTGGGAATCTCTAGGTGGGAGGCAGGTGTGGAAGCACTTTACATTTATAAATTCTCTTAAGAACTGAAGTCTACCATCTACATTCTGAGGCTAGTCATATGTTATAGCCTCATTATTAATTGACGTGAAGCAGGCCCACCCTGATAGTTGCTGTCCTTAGTAACAGAGAAGTGTTCAATTCTACTTCAGTTCTTCTGTTCTGTTAGTGTTCTAGTTATTCTATGGCTGTGATAATTTCAGTAAGAAACACCATGTGTTCTGATAATCCTCTTAATAGTAAGTGGAGCTTTTGTCCAGAATGAGTAACCTGGTGTACTTTTTCTTCCTTTCAGTGAAGGCAGGTCATCTGTATGGTGCATCTATCATAAAGAATTGTAAAGAAAATACTCAATCACGTTACAGTTTATTTAGAAATAAAACTAATGACAAAGATTTAATGGATTTAGTAGAAGGAAAACATGAAATTAAAATCTTTGCCATTTCACAAAATTTGCAGTGAGCACTTAATTCTCATTTGAAAGAAACTTGATGACTAGATTAAGCTATATATTCAGCTTTCATCAAGTTACCATCTGTCTTTGGTAGTACTGGTGGGGTGGGAACTCCCCACTTAAATTGTTGAAGGTTAGAGTTCAAACAACAAACTCCACATACATACACACATCCTTTCCATAATGGAAGGGGGAAAGCTTATTTAAACTGTTGGGAGAATTTCTCTAAAACCAACAAACACCTTCAAAATATGATGGCATGTAGCTTCCTTAGTGAAATGTTACATTGCAACTCTGATTTACTTTGCAGACTTACAAAGCCTTCCTCCCAGCAATGATTGCCGCTAACCATGGACACTTGGTTAGCATAGCAAGCTGTGCAGGACTGTGTGGAGGCAATGGGCTTTCAGGTAATGTATTAAAGCTAATATTAATTGAGGTAATTAGTTTGATTCTAAACTCTGCAATCAGTATCCATGGGGGAAAAAAAAAAACCAAACTGATTTTGAGTTTCTGGATCTTTCTATATAGTTAAAGCAAGTAGTCAGACTTTCAAAACAGCTGATCTTAAACAGACCATTCCTTTACAAAGCATTTTCCAGAAGCTCAGCAGTGCTGTGAAGCAGGTTTTTCTGCCAAGGCAGAAGGATCTAGAAGCCATATAGAACTTTGGAAGCTGAAAATCTCAATGTTGTTAAAATTTACTTGCTGGTTTCTGATAGGGAAGAGGCCACTTTAGATTTAGAAGAAGCTCAGAAGGCATTTCTGGAACATGTATACAAAGAGGGGGGAATATGAAATAAGGTGAAAGAAATCTAGCTCCAAGGAAGTGATAATAAGTACAAACTGATTTCAAGTTGAAATTGTATTAGAGAGTCTTGACAAAGGGAGTTTGAGGCATAATAAGTGAGTGCATAGATGTATGAAAAAATGATATGAAAAAATAATTTCATTTACCATTGTTTGTTAGAGAGTGGAAAAAGGGTAGCAGAGATGTCTGCCAATCTATAATAACAGCTGATTTAGGAAAGAAAAGGAACGAATCACATCAAAAGCAAATTTTAACCTAATCCTGAAAACCATTCCTATTCTTATATGAAGTGGTTTAGTATTGGACAGTAAAGTTTTATTTGTAAATTTAAATATTTAACTACAATTAATGTTTTATTTTACAGATTACTGTTCAAGTAAATTTGCAGCAATTGGTTTTGCAGAGTCAATTGATATGGAGATGAGAGCTCTGAGAAAGACTGGTGTTAAAACCACAATTGTGTGTCCTTACTTCATAAACACAGGAATGTTTGATGGTGTTAAAGCCAAGTGAGTAAACTCTTGTGAGGTTTTTATGAAAGTTGCATTTTTAGCATGTTGTAAACCCCTATTTCCTTTATGAAAGTCATGAGCCAGGCTTTTTTCTGCTTGTATTATTTTTAGGGCATCAGGTGGGTGTTAACAGTTCTGTCCAGTGACTGGGCAACTCAAAAGGCCTAAGTACTTTACTATTCATTTAAACTGAAATGTGAAACATATTTGGTGTCCTTTCCTCAGCAGAAGCCAAATTTATCCATATGTCCAAAGCTCCATTTGTCCTCTCTGGTTTCTAAACGCCCATTCTCCTCCTGAAATTGATGGCAGAGCTTTGCTCAGTATGCATGTATAATGATAAAGTTTAGGAGCCAAATAAAAGTCTGGTGTGTCTTCATAAGAGGTCTCTGGTTTTGTCTTATGAGAAGTCATACAGGGGGAAAATAACAACGTCCACTCACTCTTAACATAATGAAGATTCTGTTATTCTTAGCACTTGTGGTATTTATTTCCTTTTTTTAGTTGAATAACTGTAAAATTGAGACTCTTTTGAATAAAACATGAATCCAAAGCAATTTGTATTATAGCAATAAATATTTTCTTTTTCAGGTGGCCACATACACTTCCTCTTCTGGATCCAGAGTATGTGGCTCAGAAGATAATCAGTGCAGTTCGACAGAACCAAGAAATATTGTTTATACCACGCATCATTTATTTTTTATATTTTTTGAAAAGGTAAGTTATGTTTCTTTTCTGTCTGGGGATGCTTAAAGTATAAAAGAGGCTTCTGCTTATTGATGTGAATTTTCATTAAGTTATGGACATTTTTGGAAGGGGTTTTTTTGTTTGTTTGTTTCTGTGGGTTCAGTCTACCCTTGGGCCACAGAGCAATGACAGAAATGTCTAACTGTGCCTTGCTGACTCCATTGGGGTGCAGTTTTAGTGGGGGCTGTAAAGACTGGGCCTGCTTCTCCATGACTACATGTCAGGGAATTATTGGTTGGAAAGACCTCTAAGATCACTGAGTCCAACTATAAATCCATCTCGCCTCTTGCTCCAGTGTTTGAGCACTTTCGCCTCTATTGCAAACCAGGGTGGAATACTGATCTATCTAATAACTCAGGCTGCCAAATGAGAGTAAAGGATATTTTGAGAGGGCCACTGAGTCTATATTCTAAAGAGAATACTGCCTTTGCCAGTATTAGCCAGGTTGAACTAATTCTGTGATAAAACTGCACGACTCTTCTGATGTTTGTTTGTTTCTTTTTATCTTCTTCCATGTCCCTACCTTACAGCTTCCTACCAGTGAAAGCAACTGTTCTCCTTTTAGACTACTTTGGATGCCTTGATGTCATGGATACCTTCAAAGGTCGACCAAAGAAGGAGTGAAAAAGCACAAAATTCAGAGACCAGCAGCTGTAAAGTGGATGTTGTTGAAGATGGTGGTGGGAAAAGTTTGCTTCACTATGAACTATGGGTGCCTCATTTCTCAGTAGTAACAAGATTTTTAAGAGTTGCTTTTTAACTGGCTCTCAATCAACAGCTTTCATCTGAACTATTTTTTTAGTCCGGCAAATTGTTTTCTTTTCACCACATTATGAAAATACATCAATTGAATTTAGTTGCTTTGGTTTATAATACCATAAATGTGATCCTACATCACAAACCAATAATTGGCAACTTTGGGGGAAATAAAAGACCAAGAAACCACATGTATTTAGCAGGTGGCCAGAAAAGCCTCTAGTGGATCTGACTTCTTGCTGCCATTCAGTGAACCATGAGGATGGTACAACAGTAGTTGGTGCCATTACCATTCCCTGGTAAGCTGAAGAATTCAAGAATTTCCTCAAACAACAGATTCTAACTCTTACAGATTAAAGTTTTGTGAGATAAAAATATGCGCTGTGTTGGTGAAAAAATTACATTTATTAATTTTTGGAGGTGTGATCTTTCAGCTCACAGATGACAATGGATGTTGGGGCAGGGACAGGGAAGGATATGCAAATTAAGCATTTGTGCTGCTAATCTACTTTGTGCCTAATTTATTTTAAAAGCTAATAGCCTTGCAACTTTGTAACAAAAGTCTTTGTATCTTTTAAGTACAGTATTTTCAGAACTATTTTAAATTGTCATCTCCTAAGAAGAATAAACTTGTATTTATAAAGCATGAGACTGCCAGTCTAGGTGGACTATCCAATCTCTTGCCAACAGAGGCAATGAACTACTAAAAGCAAAGGTGTTGTGTTCTATAATAGGGGTTTCTCTTGGGATTATTTCAGCAAGGAATTATATTGACAGAACTGAATAGTATCATTACAGCTGTCCTTTGAGTAACAGCATAATGTTTTTCTTCTCTGAGTTGGGTTACAGGTTGTCTGGTGTCTACAGAGACTTGTTTTACTTTCCCTTTACCCCTAGCACTGTCCATTTATTTTGAGCATATGCTGAATAAGCATTGCCCTTTTTGACAGTGGATGCCTGGAAAGCTACCTTGACTTTTTGTAATCCAAAACAAGAAAAAGGAAGCTTATGTCTGTGTCACTTCTGTACATGCTAAGTCCACTTCATGTCACAGTTCTCTGCTAGCAGCTGAAACAGTATGGAGAAAGGACTTTTTTAATAGGGAGCCTTTTTTTATGATGGCCTAGAAACTACCTTCATTTCCCTTATCTATACAAATAGTGAGGCTTATTAGCAGAGAAAGGTCCACATAGAAATACTTTACTATTGATGAGCAAGAAAGACTAAGTAAAACAAGTGTGTTAAAATGCCTTTATGATGAATTGATGAGAGCTAGAATTCAGACTGATGAAGAAAGAGATTTGTTTCAATCTTCTTTCAGATCTTCAGCTTTTCTTCCTCAAATTTTTTACTCATTTTACAATACACCTCAGGAAACAGAAGTTAATCAAGTAAAAAAGAGATTGTCTTGTGCAGTCCATACACACGTTGCACTGTTCACAGATTTTATCACTAATAACTATGTGGTGTATCTGTGTCTCCAGCCTTCTTACCTTTTTATATTAACAGAACATACTTTTCTCTCCTGGCTATGAAATACTAGATATGCAGAGTTCTGGAGCAAAAGGGAAAAGTGAGCTGTGCATATGAACACTATGAGTATGAAACTCCAGCTCTAGTGAGAGCAAGTAGCTTTTCATTTTAAGTGTCTTTGTGAACACATTCTGCTGAGAAAAATTAGAACCAGGGAGTCTGGCAGTGGGATTTGGGGGATTCTCAGAAGGTTCATGTTTGTCACAGCCCTAGGAGGATTTTAACTGATAATCTGTACCAGATAAATACATCTCCAAGGGATTTTACTACTTCACAGAATCAGTGGAAAGGACTTGTGCTCAGTTAAGTTTTGTATATCTCTAAGGCTGGAAACTCTACAACCTCCCTGGGTAACCTGTTCTAGTGTTTGTTCATACTCTGTTTAAAAACAAATAAATGAAAATTATGTGTCAATTGAATGTACTTTTTTTTCCTGTCCTTTCAGAGGATACCACTTTACACCTTCCTTTTAGGTACTTGTACACTTTGGGGCTGAGCCTTTTCTCGAGACTAAGCAGCCCCAGAAATCTCAACCTCTCCTTGTATGGCAGGTACTCCAGTATCTGAATTATATTTGCAACCCTTCACTGGACTCACTGAGCATATGCAAAAACTGGTTATGAGTGTATTCATATCTCTTAGAGACCAATTTCTGTACTAGACTGAGCATGCATGATGTGTCATACAGAGCTTCACTAGAACATTTCTGCTTGCTAGCTGTCCTAATAGGAGTACACAAATAACTGCTTTTATATAAATGTGCTGCTACCGTGTTGAATATTGTGGTCACTGGTAAATTACATCATGTTCCTGGAGGATAACAGCCTGTCCTGTGGTGGTTTTTATCTCCCCCATCTCCTATGATGGCATGACAGATGAGGAGTTGTATCCTGGAGGTCAACCAGCACACATCCGTCCCCTGTGTTCAGGAGGTTGCATGGAGCAAGTGTTTGGATCTTCAACTGAGATATAAATGTCTTGAGATAAAAGGTGGCTTACTTCCAGCATAATAATGATCTTGATTGATTACTTTCCTGATGTCAAAAAAGAGTCTTTCCTTCTGCTCTGGGCAAGAAAACTCATGGAAGGATCACTGTGACACCCAAACAAGAAGATAAAACTTGAAAAGGAAGAAGATTTCGTGAGACAGCATAATGTATGACTGCTGGATGGTATACCACGCAGATCCCCACAAAAGAATTGTTGGTTTCATGGCCATTGCTTGAAATTATAAATAGTCTCTCCCCAAAAAGGACTGTCTCAAATTTGACTGGGATGGCTGCATTGACCTAATGATCATGGTTATGGTGATTCAAAGGCAGGTGTTTTATTGCCTGCTGTATTTCTTCTCTGTGTGAGATCTTACTCCTGTGGTAGCAGAAATCTTGCTGTCCCCTAATGCTTCAAAACATGGAAACATAGTGCCAAGAAAAATTAGCTTGATCAAATCCTCTGACAACATTGAGAAGGAAAACAAACAAAAAAACCAGCAGCTGACATACAAGCTCCATTAATATTTTATGAATTTGGAATTCATACCCAGGAGCTACGTGCACCTGCATGGAATCTGGTGTTCATGGTGGTCTTGTTTCATTTTAGGAAGGAGCCAAGCAGGTACCTCTTCTCTGGTAATGTTCCTAGGGGCGGTTGATCTTCCAAAGACACCGGTGTGGACCACATACTTTGCAAAGTAGCTGTTCAAAGCCATAGGCTTTGTAAAATAAGCATTTTAACAAAATAACTTCTCTCACTGACTTTTTCTTTGCTGTGACAATCAAGAGAAATGAGTTTGGATCCACAGCTACCGAATTTTCTAGGAATATGCAGGATTACTGTCTCTCAGGTGACATTTAAAAATTTGTTATCAGTGCTTCAGTAGGTGGGGGAGCACTACAAGCAAGGAATTTTGTCCACCCACTGTATAACACACTTTCTCTCTAGTCTTAGGTGTCTCCAGCTTGGTCATCTTTTTCTTTGCCTTTCAAAGCCACTAAGCTCACTGCCTGAAGTTCTGTGAGCCTATGGCTGAGAAAAACATAGCTCTGTCTAAGAAGAGAGGGGGAAAAAATCACACCTTTTTCCTTTGCCCTTGGCAATATCACATTAGGGAGAGGAGCATCCTCAGGATTGCGACAGAGATGTTCAAGACAAAGGTGTGACAAAGGCAGGAGTTCTCTGCCAAGGTGCCTTGCAGTGTTGCATCTGCTGGGTAGTTACTGTGTGATTAAAACAAACCTGGATTCTTGGTACAGCTGTGCTGAGAGATTTCACCCCTTATCCAAGGTCGTGCATAACTACATCTAAGGAAACATTGTTCTGCAGGACTAGTAGTGGAGTTCCACAATCCCTGCCCAGGAGGGAAGAACCCTAAGACATATTGTTACACTTTTGCCTGTCCATGTCTTGGGGTCCACAGGCAGCAACTGTGGCTTTGGCACGGAAAGAAAAATCAGCAGAGCCAGAACAGGAGCAGCAATAGCAACACTGTCAGCACATGCAGCCAACAGCAAATAAAGAGGTTTTTGCTGAACAAGTTTGGCCTGTTGGCACCACAGACTTCATGCCTAGAAGGTGCCATACTCTAGGCTATGGAACCTGGGCAATGGTGCAGCCCCCTGGGCAGGTATCTGCATCTCCTCTATAATAAACTGTATTGCTGTAAAGGCAGCTTGCTCAGAGATTAATGCAAGGAGATATATGATAGCTGAGGAAGCTGTTAAGCATGTGGTCTCTAATGATTGCTACCCAGAAATGGGAATTCTTGTTGGAAGGTTAACATGGAAGGTCTAGAAAACACACTTTGCACTATTTATTGTCTGCATATTTCTGGCATGATAACAATTAACCCTGAAGCATACTCACACAATGCGCCGTGCACAGCTAATAAAGTTACAAAACTGATTTGTGCTACAGTTATTGCAGAATGTCCTGCCTGTGTTTCGGGGAGCTTCTAAAAATTTTAGAGGGAGCTGTCAATTCCAAGTAATCACATCTGTCAAGTGTGTTGTATCCAGAAGGAGCAAATAACACTAGAATAGCCAGATGAGGTGCCTGTTTGAAGTGTTTCCTTGAGGAAGTATGTAATTTCTACCCTCTGGTATTTAGTCGGCCTTTAACCTACAATGAAAGTAATTGACAAGATGCCTAGTTGAAATTTGTGTGTTAGAATCTCCTAAAAAAAAAAGAATACCAATTTAATTCCACCAAATAAAAATACTTGAAACAGTTAGAGCCTGCTGTAGCAATTATCTCCACTGGCAGCAAGAGGCAGGAATCTGTTTCCAGCCTTGCTTCTGAGCCAAAGACTTGGAAGCAGCTATGAAACTAGTTTATTCAACCTTTATTTTTTCCACATTGACAATGAAATATCTGACTGTCCTCTTTCATGCTTATAGATCCAGATAATTTTATCTGCAATGACAGCAACATTTTAGGGATTATGGATTGGTCCTTAGCATTCAGATAATTGAAAAAGCAAAGTAGCATTGCTTTTAATTTGTGTGTGATTGTAACTCTGCCCATCTAAATGGGTCAGGTTTTCAGCTACATTCAAAGGGGAGAGGAGAGAGCACTTAAACAATCACTTCCCATTCAAGAAATAAGTCCTGACATCTGCTTTTTCCTAGATTTGGAAACAGGCAGCTACATTTGCTGGAAAACAACTATAGTACCCAAAGTGGAAAACCCCCTTAGAAAAGAAGACTGGAGGAGGGATAAAAAAAGTGAGGAACTTTAATTCAGTTCAAATGGGAGCCCACTAAATATGTGAAGAGTGAAAGAAAAGAGGGAAGGGTAATATTTGTGATATTGTTGATATGTAGTTAGTTGGTATATGGTCTCCTTGTGGGATGTATCAGAAGACTTCCATTTGGTCCACAGGATTCTTGAAGGCTGGATCAGTTTCTGCTGTTCTAGAGAGTTTCCTGACTTAAAACAGTGGTAGGTTTGCATTGTGTCTCACAAACAAGGTATTTTGTAAAAAGGATAAGCACTTTGGAAAAGTGGAATATAGGATATACATAAACATATATGTATGTATATGTATATATATATATTCACACTTCAGTTATACATAGATGAAGTATAATGTTTAGATCTTGTTTTGATTCTGCATGCACAGAGGTATAAAGAAGCAGACAGGAAGGTTTCCAAGCCTTTCTGCTTTTAAAAGTCTTTTCAACTAGTTTTTGCAATTTAGCAAAAATTGTAGCAGGTTTGAGATTTACATCTGAAGCCAGGTAGTGACTTGTCTGTCAGATCTCTTATAGCAAGCATTTTATGGGGTAGCACACTGACTGCTAGGAATCTAGACTAAGGAGACAGTGGCATGTTCACAGCATTTATTTTTATTCAGCCAGCCACAAGCCTAGCCTTTTTAACATTATTTTTAAGAACATGGCACAGAAACAATGGATTTTTCACATCCACAGGAAGAGCTGTTGCATTATTTCCATTGTGAATGCCTGTCCTGTATTGTTCTCTTTTATATATATGCTTTTTTTGTTTTGTTGTATTGCAGAAGAAAAAGCCACAAAGACATACCAGGAATACCTATCCATGCTCTCCACCTGAGTTATAGATTGATTAGTTTGGTGGGGAGTTTTTTGTGGGGTTTTGTTGTTGTTGTTGTTTTGGTTGGGGTTTTTTCTTTTCTTTTTTGTCTTAAAACCCAGAAAGTAGCAGTAGAAGTCCAAGGAGATCAAGAGAACAGGCTAAGGGATAAGCTCAGGGTTCACACCAATTCTTTGTCTGAGGATTTTGAAGGAAATAGAGCAATAAATTACGCCTTTACAACCAAATACAAATTCTCATAACTCTGAAGCACGTGATCTTGCCACTTTGAAATCCAGGAAATCACCCCAAGGAGATCTGCAGTGTCCATTCTTACATTCCTGCACGTAAACCATTAGAGCTTCTGTGGTGGCTCATGAAGTTCAGGGTTCATTAGGGCTTCATGCCTGTGTATTCCATTAAACCTGTTTTGGGAGACATTCTGCTGTAGGACTGGTCACCAGATTTTATACACCTACTAATATGCTTAAGGATATTTTCACATCAATAGATGTGCTAATCTTTTAAACTGTAAACCAAATATAATCTGAATAAAGAATTTCTTGAATTGAGGGACTCACAAAATGTGGTAAATAAAATAGTCTTTTCCAGAGACTGGGATCAAAGAGTGCTAAAAGGTTGTGTTTGTTCTTAAATGGGAAATTAAGTATCCTTTTTCTTTCCCCACCATAAGCAGGCAAGAATTTTTTACTTTTTTTGGGATGCATTGATAATATCTGCTAATTAGGGGCAGAATGGCACTGCATCGTTCATCAAGCAAATAGTCAGGGCACTGCGTCAGTAGTGACTTAGTAGCACTTCAAGATTTCTGGAAATTCCTTGGCTTTCATCCTATTGCCCCTCCCTAGCTGGACTGTAATGAGACTTGGATGGAAAATTTTAAGAACCTTTGTGTTTTGCCTGCATAGAGAAAAGACTGCTATAAATTGACTACTGTTATATTGGATATTTTTAGAGATTAGCAAAATGGATTGATTGTAACTGAACTATAGTCTCTTAAAGTAATTGTCTCTTAACAGAAGTAATTGTCGTAGAAGAAAAAGATAAATACCTATAAACTTACACACACACATATGTTATGCTTAACTTTAGGTTGCAGTTAACATAATGGTAAATAGCGTCAGCAGCATGAAGACTTCCAACACTAAAGTAGCTAATGGTTTGAAAAGGAATTGAGGTAGAAAGACAAAACAAAGGCAAATCACAGTCAGTACAATGCTGATAAAAACTGTTTGTATTTAAGATTTGTGTATGCTGTCATGCAATGTAGCACACATAACTTAGTGGCTTTCTACTGAGGCTGGAATGGGATTAGAGTAGGCAGCACTTGATGCACTTGGTGTGTACACCCTTGCATTTACTTTCTCAGATACATGGATATTTGCATTGTGCATGAGGTGATGTTTTGGATCACAAGCTCTGTGTCAAATATCACAAAGTCCAATGTCGGCTATTCCGGGCAATGGAATATTTTTTAATATTACTAATGTGGAATACTCACAGGAAAATATATGAAGGAATGTCTTTGAGTAAATCCCCTGTTTTTCAAACAATATGCTTATCATAAGGCTAGTTCAAAGGCTTATTGAGAGATTATATGAGCAAACCTATCTTATATTGGGATTCTGTCACATCCTTAGATCTTCCCCCACAAAAATGTTAATAACATCAGACTTGTTCGAAAAATAAGAATTGATAGAAATAGACTTGTTTATTTACCTTGGTTCTGCCAGGTGATAAACCCTCTGGCTTTGCCACAAGAAGTTACACAGATATGTAACTTTGAATAATCCCTTTTTGGCTCTGTTTTCTCCACCCTACATGACAGGGAATTTAACCATCATTGTGCAATCATTGGTTTGCAAGAGGGTTTTGGCTCAGAAGATGCTGACCAAGATGATGACAAGAAATATCTGTTGGGAAAGGGTGACCTGGATAACTAGCTAAACAGGAGCCATGACACTGCTGTTCTCCACATGCTGGTTCTTCCTTAGGGCTACAAGAGAGGCTTGGGGATGATCTCCTCACAGTGTCTGCTCATCAGCAGGCACAGTTGGTGCTACCATTGCTGAGAACAGGCAGCTGGCATATACACTACTGCTCTGCACTGTACACTACTACTACTGCCTGTACAGCCTGAGACAGAGTGGCAGGAAAGCAGCCTGGTGGAAAACAACCTGGAGGTGCTGGGCAACAGTGTCCAAACATGAGCCAGTGTGTGCCCAGCTGGCCAGGAAGGCCAGTGGCACCCTGGCCTGAGTCAGAAATAGTGTGGCCAGCAGGACCAGGGCAGTGATTGTCCCCCTGTACCCAGCACTGGTGGGGCACACCTTGAGTCCTGTGTTCAGTTCTCAGCCCCTTAGATCAGGAGGGACATTTTGGTTCTGAAGCATTTCCAGAGAAAGGCAACAAAGCTGTTGAAGGGTCTAGAGCACAAGTTTGATGAGGAGTGGCTGAGAGAGCTGAGGGTGTTTAGCCTGGAGGAAAGAAGGCTCAGGTGGGGTCTTACCGCTCTCTGCAATTACCTGAAAGGAGCAAGGCTGGGAGTTGTCCTCTTCTCCCAGGTAACAAATGACTGGATGAGAGCACATAGCCTTAAGCTGTGCCAGGGGAGGTTCCAACTGAACATCAAGAGGAACTTATTCATAGAAAGGGTTGTTAAGCATTGCAATGGAACTGTAATGCCCAGGGAGGTGGTGGAGTCACCATCCCTGGAATTGTTTAAGGAAAAATTGGATGTGACAGTGCCAGGGTCTAGTTGACATGGTGGTGTTCAGTCATAGGTTGGACTAAATGACCTCGAAGGTCTTTTCTAAGCTGAAAGATTCTGTGATTCTTTGACTATTAAGTAAGAAGATACCAACACTGAATAAAAGTCAAAAAGGTGCATTGATCATATAAGTTAAAAATTATTGTAGTAAACTAACATTGGCTTGTATCTCTCAGTCAGTCTCTGTTTTTAAAAGACATTTAGATTTGCCACATAGTGATGGTAAGTTTTCCATCTTTTTTCTCCCTAGCAGCTGGTTGGATATGCAGAGGTCCAGAGCCTGGCAGAGTTTTTCATGTGGTTTTTAGTTTTCCTTCTGTCTTTCTTCACCACCACCAATCCAGAAAACAGTAATTTGAAATAGCAAGATTTCAGAAGGTTTTTCTAGATCTCATGTATTTTTCTGGAACAATCTCCCTGGTTGGAATATTCCCTTACTTTTCAGGTCACCAACAGGAAAACAGTGAAACATCCCTTACAAGCATTTCTCTGGTTACATTGTATATGAGCCATTCACCAACTGCTTGTCTCTTAAAGACAGCTTTAGAGCAATGCCTGTGAAAAGCCCTGTCATGAATAAGCAGTTGCACAAGGAAGTTTTATAGCAAGCAAGATCTCAACAGGCATTTTTGAAATCACAATAATATCTGTGCAACCTCTAATAGCAGCAAATCAAGATGTGCAGTCACAAAAATTCTCCCAGCTGCAGAAGACTATTCTCTTGCCAGTCTGCCTTGACAGTTCACTGTTGCTTGAGGAACTGCAGCCAAGCCAGCACTTTCAGCACTTCAGCAGGTGATTCACCAGCAGCTGAGTCATCCCTGTCCAAAGCTAGCACATGCAAAACCCAGGGAGGGGTGGAGGGCTGAGGAAGGGAAGCACAACAAACGTTCCTCCACTAATTCATGCCATCTGGGAATGACAGCCCATAGGCCTGCAGCTTTGTTTGCAAAACATTGTTTACAATTTTTATTATGAAGTCCATAGGGAAGGAGGCAATTTCATTTAACAGTTCATCATCATTACACAAACCGTTGTTCTGGGTTTAGCTTCAGAAAACAGGAAGCAATACTCATGATTAGTTAGTCAGATCTTTTTTGCAGGCTTTTGTTGTTAAAAAATTAGATGGGAAAATTGGAATTGAACCCACTGACATGCAACTGGAGTCTTATGGTGTTAGAGGTCTCTCTGGTGAGCCATAGAGGATGTGAGCTGTTGCAGTCTTGACTCATCAGTTTGGTTGGTGGTAACCCAGGTTTCATGGGAGGTCACTTGGCTTAAATGTCCATAACTGAACAGAAGGACAGCAATCACAAATGGTTATCTGTAAGCAGATGCTGCTTTGTGCCCAAGGCTCACATGTCCCAGTGCTTGCACAATCACTTTGTTTTAAGTGTGAAATTATGTAAGACCAGTCACTACCCACACAGAAGCTCTTCCCTTTAAGTTGCTTTGTTAGCAAATGCGAGCAGTCCAGTGAAGGACCCAGCAAGTGTAAAAACTGGTGGGAAGGTTGAAGATGAGCTGTCCCTAGGCAATGGGACAGGGTAAAGGGAGCAGGGTCTCCTCATTTGACAATTTTGAGCTGTTAGACAGCTCAGCCCTTCAATTTATCTCACTTTATGTTTTGTCAACTAATCATGGGCACCACATCAAAAAAAACCCCCAAAAATCTAGCAATAATTAGTTGTTTTCCATGTTCTGCAATGAACAATTAAACCACCAAACTTTGCAACATAAAGGTACACAGTTGATTATTCATTAATACACAGTGCAGAAAAACCAAATCCACAGACTGTGTAATGCTTTTGAACACTTGGCTATAGCCAAAATAAGTCTCAATAATCACTTTGATCTGTAGTTTCCACAGAACAGGAGCATCTACTGCACTTCCACCCTGACCGTGCAGCCTGGGTTGAAAACAATTTCTGCCATCAAGGGTAGAGGTGAATAAAGTTGAAACACTTGTCATCTCAAAGACAAATTTTGGGTTTACCTCAGGACGAGAAAACTGGACTAGAACGAGGCTCCAGCTTCCCCCAAAAAAGCTATTTCTCTAAGGGAACATGAGCAGAGGAAAATATTCCTATATCTTCTCTTTTTGCACCAACTTCTCAAGATGGGAAGAGGGACTTGAATTTAACATGTGGTGCCACTTCTTGAGGAGCTTGGATGAAGGTGCAAGAACATGAGGAGTGTGATATGAACAGTTAAAGGTGAGAATTTACGAGGTATCAAGTGGTTGGGCATTTCCACACCATGAATGTAGCTGGAGACATACCTAGTGGGCTAACAGACAAGGGGAAGAAGCACTGCCTAAAACCACTGATTTCCATAGTGAAAAACCTTGTCTGAAACTCACAATGTCTGGGCATGGGTCTGTGACTACAAGAGTCCTGTGGGGATGCCATAGGTCTACAACAAATAAGGCACAGGCTGCACTGTGTCCTATCCGTGTGCTCTAATAGAACGTGTCACCATCAGTGATTGAGGCTCCAGGCTTGGCCATCTGCTGTGCAGGGAACTTTGATACTACAGGTGCATATGAACTTCTAAAAGTTATTCAAAAGAGGAATGTATCTATGGACTAGGTCTCCACTTCGTAAAAAAATCCAGATTTTACATTGGCAATAAAATCCCTCTCCCAGAGGGCTTTTATAACATAAAAACATAATTATTTTATTTCATACTAAAACAAGTCTGCAAATACTCTCAAGTTTTTTTTCTCCTCTCTCTCTGCTTGATTGAATTATCCTCACAAATGATACTTAGCTTAATAACATTCAAACATTTTAAACAGTTTTTAAAGACAGGAAAAATTACATTTGTAGATTTGTAGTTTTGAGAGCTAAAATGTGATGGCTTCACAAAAGGGCAAACATGCACATGATCAAAGACATGCAATGAATACTGATATGTAAATGCCTACTTAGATTTAGGCTGGTTCCCTCTCAGGTTTGAGGAGTTTTTTTAAAACTTGTTCTTTTGCTGAGTTTTTTGGTGTATTTTTTTAGCAGAATGAGGCCTAGAAATTTGAACAATTAAACTATTGGTATAGGTACAAACTACCTGTCTTGATAATAGGGTTAGAGATAACCAATTTGGAAATGCCAGTAGCTGCCATTACCTGCATTTTTTTTTTCCAGCCCAACTGGTAGAATATGATCTTTGTGAAGAATTTAGAAGCTCTTTTTCCACTTGTAGGTAATTAAATCTTAGCTGTCCTCCATTGCAGAGTAAAATTCAAGGTGGATGCATAATAAGCACCGAGTTACAGCCAAACACCGTTTTTTTTTTTCTCTCTCTCTCAAGAATTAGGGACTTTTAGTACTTGAGGAACAAAGTTATCCATAATATTATCTCCATAAATACCACATTTCTTTAACAAGTGTATAGGAGGAAAACCTTCTTTATATTACTCTTATTTGTAGTACAGGAACTCTATTATGTCCTGTTTTTTCTGGGTAGGTATCATTCTCCCAGTGTCAAGCAGAGCTTACTAGACTGCCAGAATAACAATTTCATACCTTTTTATGAAGGCAGGTCCTTATCATGGCTTTTGTCAGAGTAAGGCATCCTCAAGCCCTGCACTTCACCACCCATGATACCACTTTATTAACTTCCACACTTGCTCCAGCATATGCTGACTGCTGTTTTGTTAGGTAGGGTCTCTTCTGACATTAAGTGAAATAATCTGGCACACCAATATTAGATGTCACTACTTCAGCTATTGGAATAGGGGGCTGAGGGGGGAAAGGCTATGACCTTCATTTTGTTTCTTTGAATAAGTAATTTTAAGGTCATTTGGATAAATACTGTGGGAGTCAACACTATCTGTGAGCTACCTGACAGGCTACCTGTTAGGCAAAATCCAAAGCATATGATGCCAAATCCAAGATCCAATGTGAAGAAAAGCATGTCCCAAATACCACACGCATCTTCCAGTAGAAAAGATACAGGGAGGCAACTTCTGAAAAAAGAAAAATTTCTTTTTCCAGCAATCATCTCTCTTTGGAGAAACCACACTTAATTATAAAAAGTGGTCAACTTCAGTGGTACTTGGGGATACAGAGAGATAACTTGTCCAGAGACGTTGCAACCTGTATTGAATATGGACTTTTGAAAGAACTCCACATATGCCAACATATTCACTACCCACAAAAGGGTTAATGCATGTGAATGTGGCATAGTGAATGGTTCCCCTTGTTAGAAAAACCAGAAATTACTGTGAAACTGGAAGCAGAGTCCTTGTCTGGTGTTCTGACAATTTCCTACTTCAGCCTCTCTGGTGTTTATCACTGATGAAACGAAAAGCAGCAAACAGGCTACCAAACAGCTTTCTTTGGTTTTCATGTCAAGTGGAATTTTTTGGGATGGGTTGTGTGGCACAGCGTCAATCCCTTCCTTAAGGACCCAGAGGAGGAGCATCTTTGCAGCTAGCACCACTGTGCTCCCAGCAGAGCCACCCTCTTCCAGCAGGAAACCTCTGAACACTCCCATGCCTTCCCCTCACAAACACTGCCTGAACCAGAGAGCTTTGGAAGCACCAAATTATACTGCACTAATAAAAAAAAAATTCTTGGCAAAGTATCTGATTTGGCTCCATCAAGTTTGATGAAAAGCTTTATTAAGTCAATTTCCTTACCTAAGATTTGCTGAATATGTTCCTGCCACATGTCGAATGCAATGCCGTATGCCTAATGTCCTTCTAAAAGCATGTACAAGAATGGGAACTGTGAACCTCCTGTGACAGACACATCTCATCAACAGTATTAATCCCTTACTGAACAGCAAATGTTTTTTCTCTCGGGTTGGTGCAGAATCTAGCAATGTGAAAGCCGAACTGGAAATAAATCACGAGGGAAAACTTGCCCAAAGAATCATTCTCTATGAGGAAACAGCAATTCTAGACCCAACAAAGGATGTGAACAAAAACAAATTAATCAATTAACATTTTAAGCTAGTAAATTGCTCTGATTATAGAAATAGTGTCAGCTTCTTGGGGCTTTACAGAGGCCAATTGGCAGCAATAATCAACAACAAATGACCTCATCAGTGCCATCAAAAACGACCAGCCTGCATTTCCAGACCTGTACAAAATTGGGCTGTTCTGTACCCATTTGGGTCAGAGAATGAAATTTCCCTGACTCAAGGAGCAGCAGCCTGTTTGCTAACATCCAGCTTTATAGCAGCTTTTCTGGCAAGCTGATCTCCTGCAGCTGCCAAACTGGGGGAGAAAGAGATACTGATGCTTTCTATCAACTCCTGGCTGGAAATTTTCCTACACCAGAGAAAACCAAAGCATTTTGTGAACACTTCTTGTCTCACAGCAACGCTAAAAGAACTGAAGTGTTATTCATTATAATTGATTCTCAAGGTTTGGAACATTAAAATTTAAGGGGCAGAAACCTGAAAACTGCTTTT
The DNA here is from genome assembly GCA_013401135.1 of Cettia cetti. NCBI lineage: Eukaryota > Metazoa > Chordata > Aves > Passeriformes > Sylviidae > Cettia > Cettia cetti. The sequence continues at coordinate 41,936 of VZUI01075684.1, forward strand.
GATGCAGATGTAGGTAAAGACCTACCAGTGAGCCTTTTTGGTGGTTTTCTGCTCTTCATACATGTATGCTTGCAGAACCAATTGCAGTGTGATCACATCTACTACAAAATAGATGGGCACACTGTAAAGACTAGACTTCTTAGCTGAAGGTTCTAGGATACCATAGTTCCTTTTAGATTCTATCTACTTCTACCTTATAAAGCACAGCAGAGAGAAAACAGTCCAGGAAATTCCTGGAGTGTGGAAGAAAACTTCCTAACACAGCTGATGAGGGAGCCAACTAGGTGAAGACACCCTAGTTGTTTGTGAAGAGAAAAGGATTGTTGAAAACCATCTGGGGCATGCAATCATGAAATGAGTTTTTGATTCTCAGAGAAGGGAGCAGGTAGAGGGCTGGAAGGGAGATGTGTCCACTGGGTGCCCAGTATGCAACATTGGACACCCAGTGGATAGACTTTGGTCTGTTTAGGAGCTTGGTTGACAGGACTCCTTTGGAACCAGTCCTGAAAGGCAAGCAACTCCAGGAAGGCTAGGCATTCTTCAAGAAGGGTTTAGAACACAAGTTTTATGAGAAGCAACTAAAGGAACTGGGGTTGTTTAGTCTGAAGAAAAGGAGGCTCAATGGGGGGCCTCATTGCTCTCTGCAACAGCCTGAAGGTAGCTTCTAATGAATGAGGTGAATGTCAATCTCTTCTCCCAGATAACAAACAGGACAAGAAGAAAAGGTCTCATGTTTTGCCAGAGGAGCTTTAGATTGGAGTCTAGGAAAATTTTCTCCACTACTTGGAAGAAGCTGCCCAGGGGAGTGGTGGAGTCACCATTCCTGGAGCTATTGGAAAGATGTGCAGACATGGTGTCCTTGTAGGACACAATAGACTCCAAATATTTCAGAAGGCAAAGAGCATAGAAAAAGCTTTATTGTCTAATTCTTAGTATCTTTTATAAGGTGTTCTGATAGAGACTTAACATGATTGGTGAATAGGAACTACCTCTCTAGTCCCATTGGTGAAACTAGAGAAACACAGCTGTACAGAATTGCTTTGAGAAAGGACAGTTGTTTACCAAGATTGTTTTGAGAAAAAGCCTTACTGAAAAATCTTCCCTTGGGAAAAAATCAGCAGCGGGCTAAAATCTCTCAGACTCAGACAAATCTGGCCCACAGACACGGTGCTCAGGGACAGGGCTTGGTGGTGGACTGGGTAATGCCAGGGTAACAGTTGGACTCAGTCTTACAGCTCTGAGTTTAAGAATCACAGCCCTTGTGTGCTCACAGCTTTGAATAGCTAAGCCCTTTTTCAAGCACAGAAAGCCTCTTCCGACTTGTGAGAGCAGCTGTGACTTCAGCATTTGCTTCGTGTATTTTGCTGCTTACTCAGACACCCTACATTGTCCCTTCCAGCCCAGGGATACAAGGGTGACTGCAGCTCACAGAGAGGAGCTCAGAGGTCCAGCTGGGCTGAACAGCAACAGTCATCCCCTTTTCCCTTTGCTATTTGGCAGCTAGATACATGTCCCAGGGTAGAGGTCTGTATTAGCACTGATGCTGGGATCACGCAGAAGCACCCGCTGGAGGGTGGAAGAAGGGACATGGAATGGCAGTTGCTGAAGGGAATGACTAAAGATGACCATTCAAGCAACACGCTGCAGGACAATAAATTTCCTTCTGTTCACCTATACCCTACCAGACTTCAGTTTATCCCCAAGGCTGATGAAATATTTTCTCCATAAACCCCAGAAGTGCTGAGATAGGAACAAACAGCCCATCAGTACTGTCAGCACCAAAGTGCAAATTGAGACCATGAAGCACCAGAGACTTCTAGGATCAAAGTTTCTGTCATCCATAGGCTTTTGATGTCAAAACACCACAACAGCCAACAGGTGTAGAATCCACAAGGCCTGCTTACTTTCAGTCTGAGAGTCAAAGAAGCTTTTCCAACATCTTGAACTGTCACCTTTAACATAAAATACCACTTTAGTATACCTGTCACATAGATGAATACTAAAACACAGCATTTCTTAGATTATCAGTAACAACCATTCAAATCCATTCAGCATTAGGAAAAATAGAGCCGAAATTTACTTAAAACTGATGTTGCAGGATATGGTAAATTCATAGTCTACCCCCTACCTAAGGATTTTTCCTAGTAGCTTCATTCCATCCTTTTTAACTTCTGGATTGAAGCAAGCACTGTATGACTGACATATTCCAATGCACAAACACCATTTAATTCCACTATTTAATAAAAATAAGAAAATGCCACCGTACTTGAAGTATGCAACCACATTCACTTGATCTCTTCAACAGCTGCATGCAACTCTGCAGAGGAGGACTGCTCAGGGATCCACATTTCAGGGGAACAAAAATTTGAGCTCCAAATGTGACATGGAAACAAAATATTACCAGCAAGGCTATTTCCATAAAAACACTGCAAAACTTTTTTTTTTTTTCCAAAACAATTGCAATCTTTTATCATCAATTAAAAATGTTTTGATTCTTCAAAGTCAGGCTTGAGCTGACAGCCCCTACTTCTATTAGCGTCAATTTGTCTTAGAGCTGTGAATTGCTTTTAGAAATGAGGTATTGACTGAATATACTATCTTGAGCATAATCTTTTTTGTCATCACACATCACCTTGTTAAAATTGTTTTCCATTTTGATGGAAACTAGATCAATTTTGTTCTATGCAGAATTCTGTTGCGTTTTGCCTGAGTCACTTGATAGCAGGAAATGTTTGCAGTGCATAGCAGGTTACTGAAGTAAAATAGGTAAAGACACAGCTCAGGGGTAGTGGGACTTTTAAGAGCAAGTAATGATTGAGGATTTTCAGAACCATTCTTCCAAAAAAGGATTTTGAGATAGCAATCATCAAGGCAGAAACCTGAAGGATAGAGAAAAATTACTTATTCACAATCTGATGGTTTGAATTATTACATATGGTATCATATATGTCATAAAATAATTAAGTTTAAATGATCCACTGCATTTAGTTATTACAAATGCAGTACTTCCCTCTTTTTCTTCATATCAAATAGGCTGCAATAAAAATTATTCAGAAGTAGTCTGCTTGTTTTACTTTTTACTACTTTAATACTTACAGAATTATTTATTCCCGTCGCCTCAGATTCTTCCAAGTAAACAAAAGCCTGCAACAGTGTACTGTTTTTCCACACAATTACTTCTTTCATGGCTATTTTGGAAGACCAGCTTTTAAGATGCAGATACTTTTTACATTAGTTAAGGGCTGTCTCCAAGTGCATTAGAGCAGCGTAATATTTTGTACTCTAAATTAATCTTATCTACTCTGCAAAAGTTTTACCAAAAGCTCATTTATATGCATGTTCGTAATCACTTGAGTGCAAAAGTTTCATTACAAGACCATGAAAGAGACTTGGAGCAGCAGCAGATGCAACTCCCTGCCTTTCAAAAGCTTCACCTAAACCCAAAGAAATTTTCAGGACTCTAGAACTAGACAACTTGGACTCAACGATTCTTGGGGGTCTTTTCCAAATCAGTATACTCTGCAATTCTATGAACTTCCTTTGAACATCTCCGAGAGCACAGACTCATCCCAAACTCTGAGCTAGACAGGGCCTTGCACTGTAGGGTAACAAAAAAACTGAGATAGAAAAAATGTACAGATGGGAACTGGGATATTCACCTAAACCCAGGAGAGAGCCTACAGCTGCTGCTCAGTGCCTAGCTGTGATCAAATAACCACACTGAAAAAAATCTATCAAGGACCATATTCCAAGGCTTCTCAGGCTGCACAGAATCTCCTATTTCCCAGCAATGATTTAGACTTCTGCCCTCCTTTTCTCTTGATAGCGTAGAGACCAGACCAATCTTTTCCTTCTATTGGATGAATTTTGCTACCTCTGTGGGAAGAGACCAAAAAAGCTTGACAGAGCCAGTAGTGGGTGGAGTGCTTCTGTTTTCAGTCTGTTGTACAACAGCACCATCCAGCTGTCAAACTAAAAAATTATCAAACATTAATGCCACTATCCAGATTTGGTCCTTGTATCACAAACAAAATGAGTAATTACACATATAAAAAAAAACCAAACCAACCCAACAAAAAAAACAAACCCAATCCACAGGTCCCTTCCTTGCGTCTTAATTATATGGATCCACTGTGTTACACTTTCTGGGTTAACATTCAAGAGTGTGCTTTAGGAAAATTAAGAATTCAGTCCATGTTTTTTCATCCAGTAAGAGTGGCAGGCTGCAGCTTACCTCTGTTTCAGTGAAGTGTGGAATGTAAGCTCTCAGGTATGAGGAAAAGACTATTATCTTTGGCCCACAACCAAAGGTAGGTAATTACACTACAAAAATTAATGGAAAAATCTCAACTCGTAAGAGCTTGTGTTTTAGCTATCACACTTTACTACTCGAGCTTCAGTAGTGAAAGCAAGAGCAGCAACTTCAACTGAGGGATAAAAATAATAATTCAAACTCAAGTAACAGATCATTCTTGAGAGACATTATGACATGAGGAAAAAAACTTCTTGCTCTCCCAAGATTTTGCATAAACTTCTGATATGTAACAGTAAGGCATATGCAATGGAAATAAATGGCATTCCCTACAACAGATGACTGATTACATGAATTAAATCTACAAGGTCACTGTTTAAATTGCCCTCAGTTCCATTTTTGTTGTAAAATCCAGAGGGAGCTTACCATGTGTGCCCATTGATGATCAGAAGTCTTATGTTAGACTACAGTTCCTGCATTACACTGCACAGGATATGCCTTAGCCCATCCTATGATCCCACATTCTTGCATTGATACCTGAAAGCAGTAATGCATCTCCTTTTCCGATTTTTTGAAGACCGGTACTAGTTCTTTACAAACACTTTACAAAGCAGCACAGGGTACCTATCAATGCCAAAAACAGGCCAGTCATCCTTTAAAAGAAAACAGTGCTAGTGGAAGCTTCCCAAGCAAATATTGTCAGGAAAAAAATAACCTGTAAGTCCAACAGCTAACCTAAGAGAAAAGGCATTTCTACATGCAAAATGAACCTGAAAGGAAATCCTAGGATAAATGAGGTAACTTTAAAGAACTTGAGCTTATGCAAAGAAGAATGGGCATAACCACATCAAGAACGAGATGATGCGGTTTTTGCATATATTTAAAATATAATGTAGATTTTAACATAAGCCCAGAATTTAAGCGCAGAGCAACAGAAAAACAGCAGGCACTAGAATAGTAGCTAAAGCCACAGGAGCAAAGAACATGTCCAAAGATACAGCAGAGGTGGCAAATGACAAACCTGTGCCAAGTAGGAGAGAAGGTGCCCTTAGACAAGCAAGGCAGCAAAGTCAGAAGAGTTTGAAGAGACACAGCCCTAAGGAAGAGGACAATAGCTTCCCAAAATCTGCAGATGAACAACAAGATCAAAGAGAGGCATAGTTAATGAAGAAGAATTATGGCTAAGTTTAATAAAAGCAAGAAGTTCTCTCATTGTGAAAGAGAGAACAGAGAACACATGACCTTCAAAAGAAGCTGTAGTAAAAAGTCATTGCAAGACTACGTCATTAGATCAGAGACAGAAAAAAGGTACTAGAAAAAAACTGCAACGAGAAGAGACCAAAATGTTAAAAATCAGTCAAAGAACTGGTGCCAAATGGGCAAAATAAAAAGAGAGGAAAGATTGGTATTTAGGAGGGTATTAAGAGGTGGCAAGAATGTGACAGAAAAGAGTGAACCCTTGAATCTACAATGAAAATATCTCCAGCTCCACACACAGGGGAACAAAAACAAATAGCAACAACAAAATCAAACAAAGATGACAACAAAAAAATCACAAAAAGAGGAAAATGTTGAAGTTTGCACTTTAGGTGAAGAGAAAGTAATTTGAAAGAAAGAATCTTATGATCTTGATGGAAGAAAGTACATTTTCTTTGCCAGGAACTGACAAGAGAACTTGTGACATACTTGAAGGCTCCACAGCTTTGCTTGGAGAATTGTATACTCAAAAGGCATAGAGTTACATGCTCATTCCAACAGAGAGGGTAGGATCAATCCATTTCCAAACTCAGATGTAGACAGAGAACAGAAAGGAGGAGCAAAAGCAGATTTTGTGGAGTTACTAGTCAAATCAAACAACAAGGAAATGGCATAAAAATCACAGCAAGCATAGATATAGGCCTACAGTGAAAAGAAACACAACAAGCCAGACAGGAGAAACTGAAAGCCATGAAGTCTTTCCAAAACAGTCTAAATAGAGAGAACACTTTTACACCATCCTTCATGAGGTCAGCCAGAGTTCTGCCAAGTTGATCCCAGTAAGAACTAAAGGATTTCACATGGAACCTGAGCTCATGACAGTAGTTTCTCCGTTTTACCACAGGATATACAAGTTTTTAAGACAGGACACCAGAAGGTAAAAAAAAAAAAAACAGTTTCCACTAGACAGCAACTTGTTTACATTTATTAATTGTTCAATTTAGCTGAAGAATCAACCTTATTTAAGATTACAGTACCTGTTTAAACTGAGCTTTGTAATCTTGTATGAGTAAGCATTTCCAAACCCCAGGTTTCAGCTGTCCAGAGTCTTAGATAGATGTACTATAGTTAAACCTGCCATGTCACTCAGAGGATCTGTTTACATGTCTCCAAGTAGCCCCTGCCTGTCTGCCACCAAAGTATCTATTTACTACCCACAGAAATTACCATTCAACTCAGACCCGAGGAGTTCAGTTTTATCTTCACCACTCTAACTCACAAAGCTTGCAGATCTGATTCAATGCAAGCTTCTGCTGTCACTGACAAGTGCAGTAGCAGACCTAATGACAAGCTTGTTGCATTTAGGATTTTAGTTCATGAACAGTCTTATTTAAACTGGGGACAAAATACAACACATGTGAAAATAGTGACAGAAATCACACATGGCAAATCCATACTATTGAGCAGAACAGCTGAGTGCAAGAAATATGTTACATGTAGCAGCTTCTCAACCTGCTCCAGTCTTAGAACTTAGAACCGACCACACTGCAATGCTTACCAACCCCATCTTTTCAAATAGACTTTCTACAAGTCCCATTAATTTTATAATTTAGCATTTCACAGCAAGGTAGTTTCTACTTCCAAAAGTTTCTACACAAGTTGCACCGGCACCCATAATCTTCCAATAGAAAGAGGCCAGGTTCCTATGACAGGAAGTATGAATAAATCCAGGACGTTCTATCCTAGAAAGCTCAGACATTTCAAAATTTAAGGTCTTTTTTTAATCCAAGATGTGGCAACTGTAAAATCCAGTTCATAAAATGGTAACTTGCTGCTGCTAAGTCTTCATATGTACAGTGACAACAGTCAATCAAATTTAGGTTTCTAGTCAGTAGGGCTTCCCCATTGATTCCAAGATTTTCTTTCTTTCTTCTGCTGGGGGCATCTCTGGTTTCACACCGTTTCTCTTCCTTTGCATCATAATTTCATGCTGAAAGTAGAACAAAGTGACCATGAGAACAGATTTCACAAAATCTCTGCTCCTAAGCTCTGAATGAACAAGATTCTTTAATAGAAAAATGCTTTATATATCAAGATCCAGGTACTCTAAGCCTGATTAGCTGGTAACTATACATACTAGTAGTTAGTTCAAGATACCTGACAGTTTACCTTGCTGCTTCAGAATACAGTGCAATTGGTAATCCCACTACTCTATGCCAGACTAATGCACAATTGTCTGTAAATATTTTATTTTTTTTAATTCTCACAAGTATTTAAAGGCTAAAACCTCTTTACTACGATGGTATAGGGAAAAGAAACAGCAGAAAACAGTTTAACTGCACATAGTTCCTCATGATACTTCTCTACCACCAAATAAGCTTTATATTAGGTTAAAGTAAACATGACCCAAGACAGTGGGAAACCAGATAATATCACCTTGACTCAGAACTTTGTCACTGCATTTGTTTAAAAGAGAACTTATTACTAGAAATATGTGACTCAAATTCAGAGGAAAACATCAGGTACTGCAAGAACACTGACTCACAATCTAAGAGAGTAAATTCAGAACAATCAAGTGAAGTACTTTGATGTGCATGTGCTTAAGTCTTCCAGCAATGCATACTGAAACTACCTGGGCTTGTAAGTTACCATAAAAACATCATTAGCCAAGTCTGAAGGGTTCAGAAAGCAGCAGGTCAGAAGTAATGTACATAAAGCAAAGCAGGGAATAAAGTTTAGAAAGTTCACTGTGCTTACCCAGAATTTTCTGCAGTTTTTGTAGTTCAAAAAATAGTCAACACACAGATCCTTGTTATAATTGTTGTCATTCATACATTTTGTAGTGGCATCTGTTTCCTTTAATAGGGGAAAATATACTTCAGAGCTAAGGGAAGTTACTGTACTCAGTGTTTAAATATTTTAACAAGTCCCAGAATATCTATGAAGATAGGAGTGAGCTCTTCAGATGAAAGAATGATATTAAAGAGAGCAAAGGAACAACTATTACAAAGGATCATCAGTACTTCTAAGCAGTGATTTCATTTGGAGATAACAGAGAATAGCACTCTTCAGACCGTAAGTAGAGTCCACAGAATAGTTGTTTACAATGATGCTTGGTATAACTCACAAAAGACTTTTAAAAAATAACCAAGCTTGTCTAACCAGGATTTCAAGCTCTGGTTTTAGGGACAGAAAATTTAAGAGACTGCTATCAGTTGTATTACTCCTATTTATGGGGAATTACTTGTTATTTCATGCTTATTATAATGGATGATTTTCAGCCCTTCCCATCTTCAGACTCTTAAGAAACTTTAAATGCAAAGTGCTATAATGCAAGGGTGCTATCCACAAAACAGTCTAGTCCTCTAGAAAGTGCATTATTTAACACTGAAATGTACAGACAGAAATCTCTATTTGATCATCTTACCGCTACACATGGATTTATATCGTGATCTTTAAGTTTTGCATGCCTCGACATTCTAGACAGACACTTGTACCTTGGCTAGAAAAGGAAAATAAACAGGTTAAGTATCTACTTTTAACAGTAAGTCAGGATTAACTCTGAATTTCAGGATGTTATAAAGGCCTTCTAGTAACACAGAGTTTGGTTACCTTAAAAAAAAAAATCAAAAAACAAGCAAAACCCCAACTCCTTTTGCAAAGTGTTATTTCAAAAGCAGTAATTGCAAGACAACGTTGGAAAGTTTAGCCCATCACCAAGACTGCCAACTCCCTGACGAATTCCTGCAGAGGATGGAGCCACTGCAGCAGCCCTCACACCAGCCTGTGTATCATGGAGGAAGTGACCATGTGTAGGAGAAACAGCTCCGTAGAAGCTGTTCACAGCCAACACACTGTAGACGCTGCAATTAATAGCGTGTGGGAGGAATGTACAAGTAAACTTTTCCAGATTTGTTCCCACTCCTTAGCTGGATTACATCTGCATCTTCACTGAGCCTTCCCAGGTATGACAAGTGCCCAACTATCTCCTGTGTTGCTGTACCAAATATTTAACAGAAAAAGAACTGGTTTCACCGCAAGGTGGGACCAGACCCACTTACACTGTGTATGACAGCTTGAATCACATTTTTTGCCATTTAGTAGTTTGACACTGACTCTAGGAACTGTAAGCTTGAGAGACAGAGCTCAGTGCCAAGAATCTACACTGATCCAAGATGATGACATCAAGATGAACAGCAGACCCTCTTTCCCTTTACAGCTTCCTATACATTGCCTCTGGCACACATATGGCGATACAGGTATGTGTTCCAAACAAATACTAAATCTAAGAAAAAAATAAATTAGTGTTGACCAGATGACTGCTTGAATCAATGCAATCAGAAACACAGGACAGAGGGAGCAAATTAAAGTACTGCTAATGAAGGACACAGCTTAATTTTGTTGTTTTTTACTTTCTCGAAAAACATCAATGCTAATTCTTAACTACGACCTGTTTCTGTGCAAATTAGGGAATGACAAGTGCAAGTCTGTAGTAAAAAGCCTGTATTGCTTGATACCAGATTAAAAAAAAAAATTCAAGTACTGCTCTTTGTAGGTCATAAAAAAACACATTTTAGATGGAGTTCCTTCTTTGGGTAAGAGGAAACTATTTCCAGCAAACAAGCCTTATAGGTTTTACAAGCTGTGCACGTATACTTTCCTAGTGCTTGGAGTACTCTTTGCTTTCCATGTGGTCATCTTTTGCAAATGGGCCTTTTAATTAACAGCATGGGGGGGGGGGGGGGGGGGGGGGAATGCTTTCACTTTCCTTTGAGAACTATCCAGTGCTTAAGTTAATTTCACAAGCTAGGCAAATGTTCTTTTTTTGGTGAGTGAAGTGCATTTTTGATCAAGCACTTCCAACTTAAATGGAAACACAAACAGGTATACTAGCATCATCACAGACTTCAAGAAAGGAGAAGGGAAGGGAGAAGTAGGAAGCAAAAGCAGCATACCACAATGCCTCACCTAACTCAGCACAACAGATAAACGATTTTTAAACGTTTGCGTGTGTCTGTGTTATAACTCTGCATTTCACTGATATTACCACCTAAGCAGACATGCCGCAAGGTGTACAGTGTTAGTCTAATTTCAGACTCACTCTCTAGAAGAATACTTGGGAGTCATAGGATGTGCCATCATAATCAGTGTGCCTTACACAAATTGCACTTGACACTTCCAGTTTGATTACACTATCAGAGTCTGCAACCGTGCCCGTTCTAAGGAACAATGCACACAATCCATTAAACACCTACTTATTGAATAAGTAGTTCAGGTTCTAATAAAGATGCACAGCTCCGAGCAAGCAAATACTTAAACATTCTTAGTACTACCCAAAAGGTCTGATAGCTCCTGTGCGTGTTCCTCTCTCCCCCTCTCCGAAGTACTTCAGACTTGAAACATTCCCAGCTGGAAGGGCAGGCGGGTCACGCCGAAATGCTGCTATCTGACTGAATGAGCAGTTGGGCAGGAAGCGAGCTTCCCCCTCCTCCCAGGTTTTGCACACGTACGGGCTTCCCTTCCTGCTTTCAGATTACAGGTCAGAGCCCAACCACAACCGAAGGCTTGTCTATTCCACAGTTCTTAATTATGTTTTAACACATTAACAGTTGTAAACTGTACCACAGAGAACTAGGGCTGTTGCTGGCACTCTTTAACCCTAGGGCTTTTTCAGTTCATAAACCATCAGGACACTTTTCTACAGGCTGCCGCCCATTGAAAAGCGTTGGGTCTGCTTTAGATGCACGCATGTAGATATAAATTCGCTAATCACGCTGCAATATAGACCGGCTCATTAAAACTTTGAACCCTGGAGAAAAGGCCGTACTAAAAATCCTACGGCTTTTTGGGCTGTTACGGCGGCGGAGGCAGGAGGAGGCAGCCGGCGGGCCCTGACGCTCAGCCCCGCGGAGCGGCCGCTTTGCCCGACTCAGTTTCCCGGGGAGGGCCGGGGGCCGTCCAGGTGCGGAGGCGAGGGCGGCACCCCCCGCCCGGTCCCTGCCTTCCGCCGGCGGCGGAGCGGTCGGAGGCGCCCGGCGACCCCTCCTCCCGCCCCGGGTCGTTCCCCGCGGCCGCTCCGCCGCCTCCCCTCGGCACCACCTGCCGCAAGGGAGCGGTGCCCGGGCCGCGCCGCCGCAGGGCCCGAGCGGGGCTGCCCCGGCCCGCGGGCGACGAAGGTCGAGCGAGACTTCCCTCCGCCGGCCGGGAAGGGGAAGCGGCGGGCGGGCACAGCGCGGGTCGCCGGCGGCGGCACTCACCTCCGTCCCCGGCCGTGTCCGCGGGAGCCCGGGGCGGGAGGGGGGCAGCCCGTCTCCAATTCGAAAGACGTCAGCGGCTCGGGCAGCGCGCTTAAGTACGGGCGCAGCCTACCCCGCTCACGGCCCCGCGGCTCCCTCCGGCCCCGCGCCGCCGCCGCCCACGCCCCCG
>VZUI01075695.1:0-58243 GCA_013401135.1 Cettia cetti
AAAAAAAAAAAAAAAAAAAAAAAAAAAAAAAAAAACAAAAAACAAACTAAAAAAAACATTATGGAGAAGGCTGCATCAGATGATATGTAAAAAGCCTGATCCAGGTGAACTACAAAGATACTGCACAAGAGAGTCAGATTCTCATCTCTGCCAACCCAGAGGTATTGTCAGCAGTGTACCACTTACAGCCTGTATCCAGCCTCTGTACAGCAGAGTGTATGTCCTGTAGCATGTCAGAATATCATGAATATCAGAGCACACACATCGTATCACTAATGTGGCATGAAGTGCTAAAACAGTGGGAGGTGCAAAAAAAAGTGTGAAAATAGGTCAATCCCTTTTTTGTTTTCAAAATTAACTTTGAATATTTTGGTGATGGGAACGCAGACCCACAGCTTCTTTAAATGGAGTGTGAGAGAAATTGAAAAAATAAAAGATGATGTCTCAAGAGCAAAGGTGGCTGTTACTTTGAATTTAGCATTTTGAGAAATATTATTGCTATAGCAACTGCTAAAGGTTCAATACAGGCATAAAAGCTTCTTTTCTTTTATTTAATTTTCTTAGTAGAGTCCAGATCTGTTGCTGGATGAAAAACAGAGGTGAGAACAGATTGGGTAAAAGCGCTGTACTAGTGCCCAATCACATATTACCTTTGTGGGGTGCTGGTGGATGAGAGGCTGGACATGACCCTGCAATGTGCACTTACAGCCCAGAAAGTGAATCCTATCCTGCATGCACAGCAGTGTGGGCAGCAGGGCAAGGGAGGGGATTCTGCCCCTCTGCCCTGGTGAGACCCCACCTGCAGGGCTGCAGCCAGCTCTGAAGTCCCCAACACAGGAAGGACATGGACCTGTTGGAGTCAGCCCAGAGGAGGGTCTTCCAGATGAGAAGAAGAATGGAGCAGCTCTCCTATGGAGAAAGGCTGAGAGACTTGGATTTGTTCAGCCTGGCAAAGAGAAGGCTTCAGAATGCCTAATCACATCCTTAAATGAAATGAACCGGTGAGACTGAGGTGAGTATCCTAATTTGAGGTACCAGGTCTCCTTTCTGTGAAAAGGTGGTCTGGTTTATGGCAACTCATCTTCTTAGTTATCATTTCACCACAGGAGACCCAAGGACTCTTAAACAAAAAGAAAGTTCTTAGTGGGAAAAAGGAACTGTTAACTCTGCCAAATACCTATCAAGCAATTCCTGAGATTCATTGTATTCTCAGAATGAGAGCATAAACACATGGCTTCATTGCCTTTGCTTATCCTCTAGCAGTGCAATCCAATAAATAATCCACAGTAAACCGAAGTTCCTGCTCCTTCTCAGAATGTATTGCAGTAGAAAGAAAAAAAGAAAAGGTCAAACTATTGAGGACTGCTGATGCATTCATGGTAACCCCATGCAAAGATGTGAGCTCTCCTTCCTGGCATGCAGAGAACAAGCACATGTCACTGTCTGGCAGCTCAGTGTATGTGAACCTAATATAGGTTTTTCTGTGGAACACAACCAACCTAGGGAAAAGCTTCATCCTGAGACATTATACAGGGAAACAAGGCTGCAGTCACATTTGTTACACAGTTTGTGCCAGAAATGTGTGAAATACAGGATATAATCTCTTGGACACCTGTTCTGATGTGATCAGTGCCAGTCTTCCTTCCCCATCTGATGGCTGTTGGCTTACAACGCAGGGTTTCAACCCCATTCATGTATGACTTGGACATCACAACATAACAGAAGAAGTAAGATACTACAGTGTATTGTGAAATGTACTGTGTATTGCCTGTGACTCCACATGAAACTTTGTATTGAATTTTGCAGCTGTGAAAATTTCCCATGCTCTGTTTGAGAAGACCATTTCATTGTGAAGTCTAGTATTCAAACTTAGAGGATGGCTTACTTCTGTGGAAAGCAGGAAATAAATTTAGGCAGTAGCATTTATCAGTTTAAAATTAAACCTGTTTGGAGAGGAAAAAAATAAATCCCGAAGGTTTTTTTGATCCCTAGTACCCTGCTAGTAGATTCAAATTTTGATTTTATATAAGCCTCACAAATGTTCTTTCAAAAAAATCTAGAAATATTCATCAGCAGTAAGCAGTGTAACTCTATCTCTATCAAGGCAAGTCAAGGAAAGTAACTTATCTGAGGGAAAAAAACACCGATTCTTCTTGTCTCACTGTTGTTTATGCTCTTGTATTTAGGGGTTCATGTGTATTTTCCCTTACCTTTTCTTGCGTTTCGTGTTCATAACTGTACAGTCTTTACAATGATAATTTTAAAAGACTAAATGTAGGACAGGAAAAAAGAATCTAATTTAACTATATTTGATTTTTAAATATAATCTTAATAGTGATTTGCTATGCATTTTTTAAAACCTTAATAGTCAGTTTATTTCTTCAATGTAACAGGAAACAACTTACGTGTGGTGTGTCATGGTGGAATTAATAGGAAAGTGTCTTGATCACTCAGATCAAGCAAAAGGAACCTGCAAAATGGATTCAGCTGGAATCCACCTTTTAAAAACCTGCTAACATGGTTGATAAAGGTTTATCTCCTCTTCGTTGTGCATTCACTTCAATTCATTACAGACGTACTAAAAGTGAAACCACATCTGCATGCTTCTTTTGGTTTTAGCCAATTTTGCAGTTTGTTTATTTTTAGTTATTCAGTCAGAGAAACCAGAATCAAGAGCTTGAAGACCTTTTGAAGCACTACTGTGCAGGAGGCATAAGACACCCAATGCAGACACTAAATCTGGCTCTTCACTTAAGATTCCTGTAAATACATTCTGAAGACAATAAAGTAAGCACCTAAACAATTGCAGTGAGAAGTGGTAGGAACACCTGTGCTTGCATACATATTGTTTTATGGAAAATGCCTGTATTCCTGTCACTACAGCAAATATATATTTTTACTTACATTCTTGGGGGTTTTTTTCTTGCAAAATATTGTTTATCATTATCATTCAAACTTAAGTGCAGTGGAATATTACCATTATCTATGTTGCATTTACAAAAGCCTTGTGTAAAATGAGTGAACTGAGAGGCTATCCTCACTAGGTGGCGATTTTGGTCTGTTTAGGTAGGCTTTATGGAAAAGCATTAACACGTCCCTAATTTAACTCTGTGTTTCTTGATCAAGAAAAGGAAGTTTGGGAACGGAGCTGGCCACTGTGCCCCGAGTTCCCATGAGGCTGCGGTGAGCCACCAGCGTCCTTTCAACCTCTGCCTTGAGCTCCAGCAAGCTGTCAGGCTGTCAGTCATCGGACCCAGGAGCAAAAAACAAATGGCCCAACAGTGAGCCTTGAGAGTTGTCTGCAGTAGTACACCATCAGCTCTCATTTTTCTGGTTCAGTCATGTGTATCTAAACGTTATATTTAACAAAGAAAAATGTTCAGTGTTATGCTGTGCAAGTCCATCCGGTATGAACCTTTAGGTTTCTCTCTGTCCTTTTTCCTCTGCCTCCATTTCACTAGTCCTTATCTTTATTTGCTTCTTTTTTCTTTCTCCAGAGTTCATTCATCTGTCTTGCTCCACCCTGGACAACTATATATCCTGAAGAATATTTATAACAAAATCTCTGCTCAACTCCTCACATATTTATTACTAACGTAAGCAACCCTGAGCCATGGCAGAGTACATGGAGCTGTCATGATTTTGGGGAAGGAAAAAAAAAGCTCACTAGGTATCAGTATTTTGGCTAGGAAAGAAAGGACATATTTACCACAACAGCAGCCACAAGCTGGATTCAGGAGAATTTTCTCAGAGCTTAAATGAACTCCAGGGCAACCACCATGAAGTTTCATATCAATTTGATGGCAAGATAAATGGATATCATGCAACTCAGGTTCCTTGTTACTGCAAACTTCTGTGCGTCCCCCCTCCTTTTTTCTTTCCTTTTATTTGGGCTATTTTTGTCCCTGTTAGTTACTTCTCTGAAGAGCTCTTTAATATGCAACTGAAATAACTTAGAAAGTGCAGTTTTAAAATTAAAAGTTGTTTACTAGAATAAGTCTTTACGTTATAATACTATGAGCATGATCTAAATTCAACTAATTTTTAAGAAATTACTACAGATAAATAAGCTTGATCAGAAAAGAAGAAGAAGAAAAATTTTGCTAAGCTCTTACATCATATTAATAATCGTATGCGAATAAACACAGAATAACTGTGGAGTTCTATGTTGAACAGGAATAGCAAATACTTATTTAAACAAGATTATATTTCCTCTTACAATGAAAAGCATGGAAAAAAGACATTTTCTGCATATTCTCAGATATGAGTAGCAATGATGAAAGTATTACATGTCTTTATTTCCTTTTAAATGTTATAAGCATTGCAATGAGGTGCTCAAATAACTATACCCAATTAAATGGTCTCCTAGCTGTTCACCACAGAGCGATTCATACAAGACACACAAAAAGCCTTTCCATTCTTCCCTTTTGCAACCTTGGAATAGTTATGATGTGCAGAGCTGAATGCAGGGAGGATTCCTGCTCTCACCTCAGTATTGACTCTATTGTGGTCTGTAGTTGTCAACAATGCCAACAATGCTTATCAACAACAAAAGTAGAACTGATCAATAATGTGTCAGGAGGACCAGTGGTATGTTCAGATGCTGGGAATAAAAATCCTTGTCAAGAAAACATGATTTCAGCTTCAGGCTCTGTAACTTCAAGAATTGTTGAATTGTTGGAAACAGTTTCTAATCTCAGAATATATTTTGGTAAGGTTCTCAGTAGCTCCCACCAATATTATTACTATTATTATTATTACTACTACAGCTACTACTACTATTACTATTATTATTGTTAATAATAATAGTAATTATTATGATTATTTCCCATTTACACAATCTTTTTTCAAGAATAAATGGTTGTGTAATTTACCAAAAGAAAAACACATCCCAATAATTTTCACACTATGCCATTCAAGACAGAACAAGAAAATAGGTGCCCAAAAGCTGTATCAAAAAGGAAGGAATCTGAAACATTTGGTTCTGTGGGAACATGATCATATGAAACAGATGCTAAGGGAACAGAGGGCCCTGATACTGTGCTGAGTGTCTGCTGGGCTAGAGTCACTATGCCCCCTCTCTCCCCTCATGCTGCCATCCTGGGATGTTGTTTTGCTCTTTTCTTGTGTCGGGCATCACTTCTTGAGGGTTCAGTGTGTGCAGTCAGCAGGGGAGCAGCATGTGTGCAGGTGCACACATCCACTCACTGACATCTAAGACTTCTGGAAAATGGCTTTGCAGAGAATCACTGTAGCCAAGAGAACACCCTTTCTTGAATTATGGGAAGCTGTAATCCTGTATTGCATGGCCACTCCTACCTAACCACTATTATGTCATCTTAAACATATATCACCAGCACAGTCCCTATTTTCTAATGAATTTGAAAGCAGAGATTTAATGCCTGTTATTTTCCAAATACACTTTTTTTTTCTATATTAACTACTAGCAAACTGCTACTACCAATAGCATTTGCCTTAGCAGTGACTGTGCTAGACAGTGAAAAAAGGCTATGGCTGAGCTGGTCAGCCACCACACTGGATATAAATCTCCCACAGCAAAGATATAAATAAGGTCAGAGTCTGAATACAGTGCAGCTCAGAGTCTGAATACAAGTGCAGCGAGTAGTCCAATTATATACGTGTTATATATGTCATGCACATATCAAGTTTTATAAAAATCTGATGTCAAGCAGAAAATACAGAGCTCTAAAAATAACTTCTCTGTCCTGAGATAATTGTATTTCTTCCTTGCTGTCAGCTATTCATGGAAAAGTATTAAATTTCATATGAGGTGCTAAAACCACAGAGATCTGTATAAGGAGGATATTAAAGAAGTCGTCATCTCTGCCCAGAATGGAAGAACCCCCCTTGTCCCCAATGTGGCTCACATTTTTCTATCTATGGCACTTGAAAATTCACATAAAATATGCAGCTATTAGAAATTACATGTACATGCTGACTTTTAACTATAGTATGTACCAAGTCAATAAATTAATTCAGCTAAGTGTAAAAATAAATTTGTTTCCCTTGAGTATGGCAACAACGAAGGGAAGCACCTGTGTCAATGTATGTTACTTACTTCTCTTTCTCATCATCTTGTCTCACCTTGTTAATGTTTTTTTCATGCAGCAACTATCTTTCCAAAATCAATATGAGTGTACAAAAGGGAAAAGCTAGCTCCTGTCAGATTGTGAGGAAAGATTCCTGGGGAGTTTGGTGAGCTCTGGGATATGCACTGTTTCATCAAATGAGTAATACATGTGATATTAATAATGGAAAATTCATATTTTAAATAGAAACTAGTATTTAATGTGTGATTAATTTTTCCGTAACAGTGTCATTGCTAAACATTTCATTTGTTTAGGCTGCTTTTATGGAGCATCACAAGTACTAATATATTGTTTGAAAAAACTATATTGCAAATGAAACTGTGATCTCTGACATTACCAAGAACTGCCTTCTTCAATCACATCCTGTCATTCCTGTACTTATCACCATTCAGGAGATGATATGGTACAGTGCATTCTAGTACCTGTCAACGTGCTTGTCACCTCGCTGTCACTGACTGGTAGCTGTGGGCATCTGCAGAGCCCTGTCAGTCAATCCAGAATACATTCAGACACTATCAGCTGTCATACCTGAGCACGTTGTGTGGTTTCTCACTCTGGCGTTCTATTCTGAAAGCAAAATCCTGCCCTTGGCTATTCCCGTGCAGCTGCCGTGCCAGTGCTGGCGCTGGGATAAGCAGCACTGTGAGCACGCCTGCCTCCTCAGCGGAATTACTTTGGTATCTGCTGGCGATTGCTACACGTGCACATTGCAGGCTGCGCCTGCTGGCAAGAAACTAGCCCCAGTGCTCTGTCCCAGTGTAAAACAGCACGTGAGACATGAACCACACCCAGCTCCATCTGCTCGGATCCGTCTCTTCCCATCTGCCACCGTGCTGTATGCTTTCCATAGGACATTGCCTCAGAATTATGAATCATCCTCTCTAGGCTCTCAATGTCCTACTGTAACAGATGGGCATGACATATATTCCATAAAAACCATTCTGGATATAGCTGTCCTTTATTATATTAATGAGTAAAATAGAAAAGAGCCAACTAGCTGGCATTACTAAATTACTGACCTTTCAGGTAAAAAAGGCAAAAGTCCAAGTCTGCATTAGTAACCCCAGAGAAGGCACATCTGTGAAATAATGCATTTCTTCTTGGTTTGACTGGAAATCAATACATGAGGCATAATCCAAATCTTTCTTAGTACCACTAACTATGACAGAGTAATTCCTAGAAAGAGTTAGTACCATCTTATGAGCGGCACTAAGGCTAAATAAATGTAGTGCTCAACACTTTTGACATTTTGGCAATACATCAGTGAAGAGAAATAAATATTGATTAGGAGTGAAGCACATATGAGTTCACAATAGGAGAGAAGCTTCTCTCTGCAGGTTGTTTTGTATGATAAAATCTTATATGCATGCCAATTTTTAAAATTTGTGTATTGCTTTATGCTGCACGGTCTAAATTTCACAAAAGAGGATCCAGGGACTAGAAAAACATATTGCATCTCTCAAGGATTCAAGATGTTTGATCATCCAAGAAGAAAGCTGAGGAGTAATTTGATCACCTTCTTACATGTTTGGACATTGAAAAGGTGTGTCTGACAGAAGGAGCTTATTTTCCTGGCTATCCAGAAAGAATCACAGGCCCAAGTGGCTTAGAAGGTGCAGTTTGACATATGGAAAAGGCCATTTCCTTACAACAGTAGTATTTAAACATTGATAAGCTCCAAGGCAGTAGTGATACTTGGAGTCTCTAAAATGAGGCAATCAATATTTATTCTGCATTCAAAGATGCAGGCTAGATAAGCAGCATAGACTGTGATGGCCCATGACTGAATCCTTGCCATTTATCCTGAACACCGAGATTTTCTACAGTGGCTGAAGGAGCTACAGCTGCCCCTCCTCCTGCACAGCTAGCACAGGAGTGTTCTTTATCTGCTCTTTGCAACATGAAGGGGGAACAGACTGTGCCTTGAAGTTTCATTCCTGCTGTTCCCTCAACATTGCAGCTACAGCCACAAGTGCTGAAATCAGTAACTCAATACCGAGGACAGGAAAAAAAATACACAAGAGCATGAGGCTCAGTGTGTGCAGTGTGTGATTTAAAAATGAGTATTTATGATAGGAGATAGTTAGAGAAACATTATTTTAAGAGCTGTGGGACCTTTTTTTTTTTTTTTTTTTTTTTTTTTTTTCATTATAGGTTAACATACACAATTGCTGTGGCATTTCAGAATCAAAGAGAACAGAAGGATCTTCAGGCCTCTCACTGTGAAAATCTCTGAGTTTCGATTTGTCCAGCAACAGTGGCAGGGACTGGTTCCCACTGGGCTATCAGGTTTTCTCTTATTGTTTCCATTGGCTGTGAGGGATGGGGGGTGTGGGGTGTGGAGGTATTCAGGTAGGTCACCAGAATACAGCAAATGGTTTCCAGTTCTGTTGAGGATAAACATTTCTTCAGCTAAGATCTCTTCATTGGTGATGGGGTTTTTTCATTAACACCCCCAAAATTCCAAAGGAAACAGTCACTGTATATATGTAATTGGTGGTGCATATGACACTTTAGTGGTGAAAGTGACAAAACCAGGCTGCGTTTTACAAAAGCACATGATTTTTTAAGACAGTTGCTCATCTAACTTCAGAGGATGAAGGACATTGCCAAATGAGCAGCTTCCTTGACTTCTTTATACTGATGGCATCTCCATAAGAGTCTACTGTCCTAGGCCCTTGCTTCCAGGCAAATACAAAGCCAACTTGCTCTTAATACTGAAAACCAGCAATAAAATGTGCTTTTGTCCTATGGCCGTCGTAAAACCTAAAGTAAATTAGTTTATTATTCTTAATAAGTGACAGAATTAATTCTCATAATTTAACATAATTTAAATAAACATTTTGTTTTGTTTTCAGTAATCTTTTATTTGCATTCAATTCCACAGTGGCTAGTTAAGATTTATAAGCAAATCCAAAAATTAGACAAATTCAGCAGAATTAACTGATGTACCAAGCATAATGCATGTTATTAAAATGCAGCCTTCTACTTATGAATATCCCTTAGACTGTGTAATTCCAGGTTATAAAAAAAATGCTTTCCCTGCATTTATTTAAGATTTCCACTAATGGCTCTAAGCATGTATCATCATTAATAACAATAATAATTATATTCATTAATCATTAAAGGAGTTATTTCTGCAGAATTTCATGCTGTTCTTTCACCTATAAAAATCTATTTTTCTCTTACATTGCTGAAGGAAGGACTCTGATTTCCCCCTGTGATTTGCTATTGATGGCCATTAGCAGTGTTTGCAGATAAAGCAAACCAGTACACAACTTTTGGCTGTGTCATCAGAGGAAGTCTGCCCTGTTGTGAGGGGCTTCCTTTGCTGTGAGATTGCTCTTGATGCCACACTGGCACAGAGACTACACCTTTCTTAAAGATACTTCGACACCATATAAGAAAAGAGCATATACTGGCAAGAAAACATCTCTCCTTACATTAATAGCACTTTCTCCTCGTAATCCATCCATTAGGACAAAGAAAGAAGCAGCTGATTACTATGACTGATATACTAAAGTGGGAAAAAACCTGTCTTTGCCACTATTCCCATTGTCACTCTGTAAGTGTATTGCACTTTTGCAGAAGGTAATTGATCTTCATCTTTTTTCTAGGGAATAGCTTGCAAAGTTTCTCTGGAAACAGCACTATCATGATGGATTCATTATTGAATAACCATGAGACACCTAACATTTCAATTAAAAAAATTCCTCCCTCAACCTGCATTTCTCCATTCTTGAAAATTTGATGAAATGCCTTTTGATAGAAATTACGTAGTTTGATACACATGCACACATCCATCTCACATTTGGTTCGAGATCACCATCAGTTAAACTATGACACACATCAAAGAAATATAAGAGCCAATTTCAGACTTGCTGTAATGGAATGTAAATCCAGATCCTGTGTACTCATGATCTGAATTTTTCTTGAATAGGGAAAGGTTTAGTACCATCTTTTTGCAGGATTAATTTGCAGATATCCCACTAAAGGAAAAGTGGGTAAAGATAGGAAAGAGTTGGTTTAAAATTGTGATTTGGAGTCCAGGAAAGTATTAGCAGAAAAGTATGTGTTCTAAGAGAGCTGATGGTAAAGACACATGTGAAATTCAGCTATGGTTTGAAGACAAATCTCATAGCAATAAACATTGCAAGACACTGTTATGAATTTAAAAAGGAACTTCAGTCTAACAAGAAATCATTACTGCTTCTGTGCATCCACAATGACAAACATGAGCCAAGTTCAGCCTTTTTTTTTTTTTTTTTGTCGTGTAGACTTCAACATGAACAGATCAAAATCCTTTATGAAAAACAATCAAACTATCACTTACCACACAAATCTTATGTGCTCCTTGCAGACATGTGGGACTCTTGGGGATGGTGCTGTGCAGGGCCAGGAGCTGGATTCAATGATCCTTGAGGGTCCCTTCCAGCTCAGCTTGTTCCATGATCCTGTGATTCTATGACATACTAAGAGTTCAGAACTGGAAAGGCTGAGTAGCAGAGTCATTTGGGGTCCCTCATTCATGATCCATATTCAGAAATTTGATCCATGGCTCAGATAGATAGACTTGCCCTGATGCTCTCCAGCAATGGCAGAGAATGGAGATCACCCCGCTCCCTCCCTGGCTCAATTCTGCTGTAACCTCTGCAGCTGCACATCTGTCTCCCCAGGACTTCATGAAAGCAATGAATTGGTGACACGGTATGGGTCTGTTGCAAAGTTTTCATAAAATCTGTAAACAAAATCAAAGCTGGCTATTCTGAAAAGGAAATAATTGCCAGATTGAATTGGGAAACAGATTGTTATAATTAATTCACTACGATGACACTTCAATCTCTATAAGCATGTCACAGAGACTCTTCATTCAGGAGCACAGATGTGATTGTGTCTTTCAATTCTTTATCTATTCCACTATAATTGAGCATGAATAATATGCACTAAAAGCCAAATGTCACCCAAATTAATGCCATTAAGAAGGAACAAACATCTATCTGTTAGTTGAACTGTTGCTGAACCTGCAGGCTTATGTGATTCTTGTCACTAAACATACCATCAGCATTGTATAATGGTATGTAAATGAAGAAGAATTGTTCTGAATGAAAATGAAATGGTTTGAGAAATAAGAGGCAAAAAAAAAAGCACTACATATCAAAGTATACATCTAGAAAGTTCTGTTTCTGGTGGGGGTTGTCAGATCTTTTTGCAATTCATTTCAGGTAAATGTGTCTCTCTCCTTATTCCCTTCTTTTTCTGCTTAGGCAAGAAATTCCCACCTGTAACTTAACAAAATAGATATACTTAACTTATGTTTTGATAATTATTAGATATTAATTCCTACATAGATGAACAAGACTAGCTTAAATACAATAGATGTGGCCCAAAAAAAATCTTTATATTTTTATGTAAACACAAGAAAATTATAGAAGCTAGCAAGAGTCCCTGTTCTGCTTGTCCTCCTTGCCTGAAATATGTATTTAAAGGCCCAAAATGCTCCACAGAATGAATTCATCATTTCCACTTTGAAGAAGGAGAAACTTAGGACACACTGTTCACATAAAGTTCATATGGTCAATCATATTTTTCAATCATTTTGTTCAAGCATCATAAGGTTTAATGTCCAGCTCTGAGCCCCAGGGCTCACACTGCCTTTTATTCCATAGAGAATCTTGTACATGTGCCCTTTTGTGTTCCCACATAAATGTATATTTATACTTCATTTTCTTTCTCTGCCATGTGTGCATACAGCTAATACTCAGGATTGGCCAGAAAACTACAATTTCAACATGAGAATTTTTTTTTTTTTATTAAATATTGAAATGTAAAGTTACAGTAAAGTGACTATATAACCTAGACAACAAAAATAGCTATGAAAAATACTTCCAACCCCCCTTAAGCCTTTACTACTTATTGTCCTTATCAATAGGGCTTGATTATTAATTTTAAAGCAGTCAAAGTGTAGAGCCAAGGCAGCCTCTTTACACTAATGGCTCAGAAGACACTGCTAGTATGCTTATACCCCTTGGCTGAAAATCAAATTATCTCAAATAGCATTCAAGTAAATTACTGGAGCTGCCCTTTGCCACTTAGTGCATTGCTAATTACCAAATGCCATTGGTTTCAACTACAATGAAATGTCTTGGTACCACAAGGTTAAAGAGAAAACCTATTTGGAATGACTGAAAGGGCATAAAATGTCACACACAGAAACAGAAAGACAGATTGAAGAGTTACAGCAGGAGTCAGAGGTCCAAAGCATAGATGAGCTGGTTCCCCCAGCATGATTGCTGGCTGTGAATGAAATGGGATATTCACCTGAGATTCAGGAGGCTCTGCACAATAAAGGATATTGAAGTAGATGCTATATGCTTTGTGCAGCCTCCTGTGAGGAAGAAAAAAGATTTTTGCTTTTATGTATATTATGTTTAAAAAATATAATAAAAAAAAGAGCTGTGATATGTCAGGTTAATCTTTTTGTATTTCAATAATACCCTTTAAATGTGTGAATATTGTTGGACTTTCTTGTTCCTTTTGTTCCTTTTTTTTTTCTTTTTTTCTGGTGAAACATCTATGACAGATTTACAAATTTACAGTTTTACATTCTGTAATATCAGTACACCAATCGGTAGGTAAGAATTACCTTTAAGGAGAAGTTTGCCTTCTGTTGTTTCACATTCCCCTTTCATGAAATGCATTTTGCAATCTAAACTGAAATAATTTCAGATCAAAAACTGTTAAAAAGTCTGGAGTCCAGTTTTCATAAAAGAATGTCAGCTTGAAGAATAGATCTAAGTTTGGAGCACACAGAAGTTGAATCTACAACAAAACAGCCACCGTCTTCAAAACAATGAAATTATTCCATTTATGGGAAATACTGGTGGTTATGTAGGTATGCATATTGCCCATATTTGAAGAAACTGCTGACATCAGAAGAGGCTTTCCAAATATGTTCTCCATTATCTGTCCACAATTGTGAGTAATCACTAGCAAAATAAAGTAGCAAGCATGTAGGCAGAAATTAACCATCTAAATTAATAAAAATACATAATCCAGGATATTTAGTTTCTCTCTACCCATAAAACTGGCTCTATAGAACAGCTATAGATTTTATCTTTTGTCATTATTGTCATTTTAGCTGTACTAGTGCCTATTCCCCAGCACTGTCTCCATTTGTCATTTCATTTTCTTCCAGCTAGTCATTTATGTTTCCCCTTCTGGCTAATAGTGTCTCATTTCAAATACTTCACTTCCTAAGTCCGGTTCCTACAATTACTTGAGAAATGGCTGTTCTCTTTATTGCCCTGGGCAGTTTTTTTTACCACAGCATTCCCCATACATGGCATCTCAGAAAGGCTTGTGCCAGCTATCTAAAATTGTCCTAGCTGTACATTTCACCATTCACATTTTCTTTTCAGTTTGTCTTCTTCCTTTCAAACCCTTGAAACCTCATTAAAGACTCTACTTTCAAATAAAGATGTGACAACTTTTCCAGATCAATTAGAAAGGTACTGGGACAGTAGAAATGTAAGACTGAAAGTGAACATAAGAGCTTCAAAAACGTGACTGCACAATGGCAGGCACAGCCAGATCCATGGAGTATTGATTCTCCCTTACTCTCACACACCATAAAACATTTCCCAAAACCTCCCTAACAACCTTAAACCTTTAATAACATACATACAGACACAAATAGAAATTTTAAAATGGAGAGAGCAGGTGAACTCAAAGACATTGCTAATGCTCCAAGTTCTTTCCAAGCAGGGAATCTGTATGACAAAAGAGATCCAAGGGTGCAATCCCATCCTACACCACCACAGAGAAAACCATGAAGACATGAAGCATAGGCTGGCCAGTTACTGCCACTGTGAGATGGAGAAAGCTTCCTACCAAGCTCCAATCACAAGAAGAATTTTTTAATTTTTTTTTTTCAGGTTCACATTATACTTCTAATTGTATATGTGAAATTTACTAATTAGAAAACTTGATCAGCTTATGTGATGCATCATATGAAGTCTAATTACCCTGCAGGCAGTGTAAAGTCTGCTGTAGAATATAAAGTCTAATTACCCTGCAGTATCCCTGTCATTGAAGGTTTATTTTATTAATATAGAGTTTAAAAGGAGTCTCCTTTGGAAAAAAACTTTAATCCCTTGGTATATATGTGGAAAACTTGTGACCCAGGCTAATTTACATGACTGAAGGAGTGTGTTCAAGCTATGCTGCAGTGCTGCTTCCCTACAGGGCAGACAGGGCAACCTTCATTCAGAACTTGTCCAGTTGCTGAGGTGATGAAGGTAAACTGACATTGAAACCTTTCCCTGTGCATCCCCCATTTTTTCCCTGAATGACAGCTTCTGCACCTAGTAACACAACTGGTCCAAGGGAGAATATTTCAGCACAGAGAAGCAATAGAAGTACAGAGAGAGGGTAGCTGAGGGATGTGCACAGGAGGTACTCAAAGAACGATGTGAGGCCAGTGCAAGCTTTCTCTCCAGTTAAACGTGTAAATCCTGCTTGGTAATACATCCTTTAACACAGCAGCTAAGAGCTTATTTTTCAAATCTTGCACCCATGACAATGGCCCTCGTAGATGAAGAAGAAAGGCAAGGAAGGTATTCAATGACATGAGTGGCAAAAGGAGTGGAAAAAAGATTAATGGAGGAAGAACCTGGGCTGGCTCTCTGTTCCAAACACGCCAACATGTCTGCCATATGTGACTTCTGAGAGCTGACTGACAGCTCTCTCAGTAGCCAGCCTGCCAAACTATAAAGAAACTGAAATAAAACTACTGCCTTTTTTAAAATTGTCAGATCTATAGGTTAAAAGGGTCAAAACAGGAGTCAAAAGTTTCAAAGCCCAATAATTTGTGTTCCTGCTTCTTTTATGTGCCTTTGATAAACTTCCCCAAAAGGCATTTGGCATTTCTAGAAGTAGATATGTGTTTTTCTCTAGGTTTGATCAAGCTTTTAGCACAGGACAGCTAATAATCTGAAAGTGTAACAAAAGAAAAATAAAATTAAAGGTATAATTATTAACATCATTCTTGCCTTACTAGAAGGAAGAAGAAAGCAAGCCAGTGCTTTCACCTAAATTGTGCATAAACTCTCCTCATGTACTGTAGCCAAAGGTACTTGTGCAGAAAGCTGAGCTTTGCCCCCTCAAACCTGTATCTTGTGCTAAGTGCTTGTTGTTAATTACCTGCACACTCAAGACGGGCTCTGAGTGATTAGGACTGAAGTGCAGAATCAAGTATTAAGTGATGGCTGTCAGTGAGATGCAGAGCTGTTGTTAAGGGCTCCTGAGATGCCAATCATCCCATCTAACCACTGCTCTGATTTCCAGCCACTCCTCCTTCCAAGTGATGTACATCGGGAATACTCTCATGGAATCAGGTAAACAGCAGGAAAGTCAATGCAAGAATAATGGCATGGACAATCAGACCCGTCTTTCAAAGGGCTGTTCTGGAAAGACAGCAACCCTGAACTGCAGCATGTCAGGTGAAAAGAAACAAAACCTTCAACAATAGTAGTGGGAACAAAGTAAACCACAGACAAAGCACTTTTCTCTCTCTGTAAAATTACCAATTTTCTAAACTTGCTCTAATGTGAAAAAGCTATTTTGAAACTTGAATTACAAAAGAAAAAAAATATAGCAGCAGGCTTTTCTTTTACCAAAGCCGGTTATTTACTCCAACTTGATTTTAGCTTGTTTCAAAGTGTCCTCTACAAAACAATCCAAAAGCACAGGGACAGCACCTGTAAGTGAACCAGAAGATCAAAACCAGAAGATAGAAGATATAACAGTTTCCTTATACACACAGCAATCATTAAAAGGAAAAGGGATTTTGATCACAGGAAGACAGCTGATTTTGATTTTACAGAGAATTATTTTTTACAAAGAGTAAGAATCTTTCCTCTTTGGTAGATCATAAAGATTTGTTTATCCTATAATGAATTTTCTCTGTAACTATTCCAAACCTAAAATACATTGGAGACAGTGCAAATTCCAGAAAAAAAGAGTTCAGTATAAATGTCTGCATCTTTTCTTTCCATAATCCCTGTTGATAATGCTGGTTATTGCACACAACAATTTTCTCTAACCTTTGCGCAGTTTTTAAACAATTTCAGAGTGGTACCATTGTTTCTATTTTTAATAGGATAAGAGAGATCATTGTACATGGGGAATCACTTTAGGTGACCAGGAAAACAAATGAGCCTAGCTAGCTTTCAGTTAATCAATAGGAACATAATCTGTAATAGTAGCACAGAAATTTTAATAATTTCCCTTGTTTCTGTCTATCCTGTGTGAAGAGGGCAGCTGAACAGTCTGACAAGGCCTGAGCATAGTAACTGATGCCCTTGGAAACTGAAGTATCTAATGGCTGTGGTGTGGAGAGCTGGAACCATGAGGCCTAATTCTTATACTATATCACATAAACCTACAGTGGGCTTACTGCCACCTCACCTCATGTCCTTGTGCATTTATTCATACATTAATTATGAGAGCAGAATGGGAATAAAATATCTCATAAGGGTGTATTGAAACCTAATTCGCCAGCATCTGTAAAACAATTTGAGACCTGCAGAAGACAGATTATACATTAAAAATGTGTAAATAGTTACTATTTTTGCAACCACTATGAAGGACTCATTTCCCACTTTCTCTTCTATTACATTTATATTTCAGTGGTTTTGCCGATGGGTCTCAGCAGTTGCCAAGTTCTCATGTGTCCACGAGAGACACCCAAACACTGCACCTTTTTCATTTCTCCATGGTCCTTTTCTTGGTGCATCATATTGCTGCCATGGAGTTAGATATTTAATGTTACTGTGATATAGACTTAGCCTGTCCTGAGGTTCTTCTACACTTTCTCATGAGGTGCCACAACTGTGAAAATAATACAACCAAGCTTATTCCATAAGGTAACCCCAAAATTATTTTGGCCTGATTTCTGGTCTATTATGGCTCAAACTGCATTTGAACCAGTGAACTGGAAGACAAAACTAGTAATGCCTTTTCTAGGCATTACTAGTCTTTTGATTCATCTGCCTCCTGGTTTATCATGGAAAATAATTATTCATTGTCACTATAATGTTTCTGATCCATAATCAAGGAAAAACAATCCTGGCAGATGGTCTGGGACTGTCTAGGTACAGATAAACACCTAAATCAAGATTGTGAAACTGCCTGTGCTGTAACCTTTAGTATTATGAAAGGATTATTCAAAACTGTGTAATGCTTAAATAAACAGGACAATGGGACTTGCCTACATGTTACCTGCTGCCAAAAGAATACATAAAATATTCTGAGGAGCTCAAGCACTCTGAAATTACTGAGAAATACTATGCCTTTCTAGACCAGTTTTGTTCAGAATAAAAAGGCAAAGGAATCATTTCTTAACACAGCAAAAGCTCATCACAAAAAAAAAAAGTGTTTGAAAAAAAAGTATCTGGCCTTTTTAGTGTTTATAATTTTGTTTTGTTCATGTGCTACCACTTTTTAGGCATCTTATTTGCCTTTCTAAAGAGTAAACAGAAAACATCTAGTTAGTCTAAACACAGTCTTCCTTACTTTAGGTCTAAGGCAGAAAGCCACTAAGAAAAATTGCTGAAGAACAGGATTTCATCAAAACAAGAAATTCATTCATGAGTTGTCAAAATTCCAGCCTATTTGTTCCTTTCTTTACAAAGTGGCATTTTTGCTTAATATTCCTGAGTTTGGTTTGTGATTGATCTTTCAGCGTAAAAATCCTGATTTCCAGGAGTGCCCAGGACTCCATCTGGGCTCCAAAGTGGTGCAGCATTCATCCTTCTCAGAAAACAAGTGCATAGTTCAATGAGTAGTGTGTCATTCCTTTTGTCATTTCTGAATAACCCAACCTTTGTGGTCATGCTCTGATACCCTGAAGGCTGCACCCATGTTTTATTAGGAAGAATTTACCCTGGATTAGGAAGGAAAGGTCTCCTGTTTCTCCTGTGCCCCTTCCATCCCAGCATGCTGGTGCTGGCTGTGCAGGGTGTGTGACTGTGGGGGCTGGGGGCAGAGCAGGTGACTCACAGCTTCTCCAGACCCCAGCCCATGCCCACGGGCAGGAGCAGGCCTGATTTCACATTAGAAAAGAAGCCTTGGCACATTAAGAGTCTTAGCTTTCTCCTTGCCATTCTTGTCTGAAAATCTGTATCCATATCTCTTTCTGTGGAAAAATTATAGAGCAGGCAGGGGAAACAGAAGGGAAATCAGATACCCTTTTAGTATACTCCAGTGGAAACTCTCAGGCTAATGTTTCAGCTCTGAATTGAATAATGAAATTAAATGGTTATAACAAAATAGCAGCCTCAAACACAGCAAAACACAAAGAAAATTATGCTTATTCGATAATTTCTTTTCTCCACGATGCTACCACTGGCGCCTGACTGGGATGTGGATAATATGATCAGATATTACAATGATGAACATGAGGGGAAATCTGTAAGAGATGGGTGGAAAATGGACTGCAGTGCTCAAAAAAAAAAAAAACTTGCAGGCAACTCCTGCTTAGGTTCTATGGATGGTAAGACAAGGGCAAAGAGATGTCTGTCGACCTTCTAGCAGATATCCTCATGACAGAGCTCACAGCATCATTCAGTACCATTAAGACCAAACAAAAGGATGAACTTTGTATTATTTTAAATATTTCCTCTCCTTCAAAGGTAAGGCCAGTGGAAGAAAGCAGATGTCTGTGCCATTTACCCTGTTTACCTGTACATATCCTGCCTGGACTGTGAGTAGCCAGGAGAATGAGTATTAGTCCTCGGGTTTGTTGGCTTCTGTATCACCTCCCAAGAAAGCCATTTTAAAATTTTCTAGATTAAAATGGTCACACAGGTCTCCTACCTCACTTCCCAAGGGCTGCATACTTGCAGCTCTTACCAAAACCAAGCTTTCACCAGTCAAGTATTTCTATTTGGATGAATTTTAGCCTTAATGTAATTATGTATTATTTTCTAGTTTTGCATCTCAAAGACATTGCACTCTGCAAAATGGAGACCTTGAAGGATTTTCAGCTCTTTAAAAGGCACACACATTGGCTTGCAAGAAAAATAGAACTACTGAAATTATTTGAGCTACACTGATTTAATATATTTGCCTAGGCCAAGTAATAAATTTTACCTACACTTTCATCCATGCCTAAGGACTGTTTTTCAATAAATGTGAAATTGATACTGCCTTGATGAAGCACTAAGAGATGGAAATTTCATCCAAAAGCTATTTTCATTATGATAATAATAATGTTGTGGCTACTAATGATGCCATGAAAACAATTGCCATGATCTATATAGGTATCTGAAAATCCGATTAGCTAACAATTGAAATTATTTAGCAAAGTCATCTGATATGGTTTTAAACTTAAAACCACATCTTTTCCTCCTTGATAGGATGAGAACTTTAAACATTTTTCCTCTTTTACTCTGAAGTGACATCTTCAAAAGGTATGTAGCTTGTATCATGTACAATTAAGGTCTTGATCTCAAGCCTGGTAAAATTAATATGCCTTACTACTGAATTCAATGAGATTTATCTCTGACCTGATCTGTAATGATTTTTACTAGCTTATTTTTAACTGTTAATTTAAAATGATAAAACGTAAAGTATAATGTTGTAAAAAAATATCATTAAATGCAAAAGAAACTCTATTTCCCTACTGTTACCACCAAAGCCTCCCCTGTGAGCCGGCAGTACTTAGAAACAATACATTCAGATATTCATCTCTGTTTATCACATTCATTGCCTTTAATCAAAGAGAGGTAGAGAGAAGGAGAGACAAGGTGATGTTTGTGATTTTCTTTAGGCTCTATGCAAAATCCCTGCTTCCTACACTTCAGTAACTGAGCTCTGTGTCGCAGACCTCATGGAAATCTCCTATTACAGTCCATTAGATATGGGCATGAAATACCATCTGGAACTACACAGCTGTAGGTGAGGATGCTGTTTTCCAGTTGTCTTCGACTGAGCCCAGAGGTGCTGAAGTTTCTGGGAAATTTGCCATCAAATTCAAGTAGGCAGCTTTGTCCCAGTGTTTTCATAAAGTTCCTTGCAGAAGTAGTGCCTATTGCAGTTTAGCAAGAATAATTTACATCCAGCTAATTTTTTAATCATGTGGCAAACTATCTTCTAGACTGTCAGACACTTCCTCCCTCAACAGGATTTTCCCCTCCTTTTAAATGGAAGCAAATTGAATATTCCTTTTTCTTTTTTTTTTCTTTTTTTTTTTCAATGACTGCTATTTTTAGGCAAAGAAAACTGAATTTTAGTCTCTGGTGCTCAGACAATTGAATCATCTGACAATTTCAGGAGAAAGAAATGCTGAACTAATGCAATGTTGCAGATTATTCAGCTGGGTGCTTATGTATTTGCAGGTGCCAGGACCACAGAATGTACAGTGCAGCAGTCAGATTTAAGAATTGTTCTTCTCTTGAACATTACTATAAGAGGGCCTATTGTCTGCTACCAGACATCTGCCTGTGAGTAGTGCCCATTTCCCTTTTCCTTGAAACCTGTCCTTCTGGCTCATTGCACTGTCAGAAGACAAACATACTCAGAACTTGAATGAAGACAAGAAAGGGGCAGAAAAAGCACTGAGAATAGGCATGACTTTTCATAGGAAAAATAATTAATTGCATGTATCTACCAAAATATATTTCTTCTTTTACTTACATTATTCAGTTTCCCATCATCTGAGCTTTAAATTAAAAACATTTTAGCTTTGCCTGATGTATTTTATCATAAACAAGCACTTGATCACCATGACAACCATGTTACCTAATGCAATGATTTTAACTTTTAGTGATGGGCAGAAAAAGCTTCATTTACATTCTACAATTTATTGAATCCCTTTGCTATTCAGTTTTGTAGAGAGTGAATCAAATTTTTGGGGCCCTTTCCATTTTAGCCCATCTCCACTGCAACAACTCTAGTTCTACCAGAAATTATATTTTATCCTTTGTTTTCAAAGTGCAAACCAAAGCAAAGATATTACAGAGCAGGACACATATAGGAGATGCATTTAGCTACTTTAAAGTGCTTTTTTTAGGCTATACAAGTAGCCTGGATGCTCCAGCTTTAAGCAGTACTGTGATGGTGTGGCTGTGATTCAGAGCCAGCTCTCATGGTGAGCAACATCAGGATGGGCTCCTGTTTGATGGAGCTCCAAGAAACACCTACAGGCTGCAGGAAATGGTGAGTCAGATGTCAGCAGCTTCCCTCTAAAACATCACAAAACAAATGCCTTAGTATGGTGCAAGAGTGATAGCATAAAAATTAAGTTAAAGCTTGAACTTGGTCGTTTCAGATGTCACAGCTGTTGCAGCCACTGCAGACAGAGGTGATAAACTGGTGCTGTAGGCTCTTGTACGCACCTGGTCATGAAGAAGTCACTCCTAGCTAATGATGTCTCCAAAGTCTTTTCGCTGACAGGAGTGTTGTGGGGGTGTGGTGTGCTTGGATGTCTTGGCATGACATGATTAGGTACTAGCTGGTTGGTGTGTCATCACCACATTGCTCAGGATTTCAAACCTGAGGTTTATGAAGCTCTGGTGATGATGGGCATAAGGTGATACTGAGGTGTGAGGACCTTGGTTTTGATCAAAGTTTTTTTTACCTATGCTTTACCTAGCTCTAATATTTCTTGCATTTTTCACAGAAACGTGGGTGTACCTGTGGACATGTCTGTACATTGCATAAGCCAGAATAACTAGCTCAATGCCCAGAGCAAGCTCCCACTCTAATGACTGTATAATTCCTCAAATTCCCCTTGAAGTAAAAAAATTGGTTGTCTCCTTGCTCACAGCCTGCCTTTTGTTGGGCCATGTGGCTCTTTATAATAGCTCCAAAAAAATCTGAACATGGGTCCAGAATGAAGCTCAGTTACAGGGTTTTGAGAGACCACATTTTACAGCATCACTTGTCATTACAGACTTGAAAGAACCATCAAGCTTGATTTCTGTCATGACCTGCAAAAACTCCAAAAGTGAGGGTGGCAAGAAATAATATTTATCCATCTGAGAGAAAAAGAGGCCCTGATTTCAGGGGTCATGGAGAGTCCACGAGGATCTGGGCCCCATCCTTCACACATTTCTACTCATATAGCCTGCAGAATGCAGCTGTGTTCACTGTAATGATTTCCTTGCACTCACTGAGGCAGAACATTTCCCCACTCTACTGTAGTTAGGATGTGAGAGAGGAAGACAAAAGAGCATGTTTAAAGGTTTGCATCAAATAATCCAACTGTTGCAATTTGCTGCTTTAAGTATACCTACCATTCCCAAAGACTTTTTGACAGCAAACCCCCTTTTGAGCAGGCTGTAGTCTTGACCTCTAGTATTTGTTATATATTAAAATATCAGTGTTAGCCCAAGTGTTCTCCAAGGAAATATTTCATATATTGCTGCTTTTGTTGGGATTCAGTGGCAAGATATACTATAAACCTTGTACTATGAATGGAAGGACAGAACATAACTAAACTCACACAGTCAGCTGCTTATTTATTGCATTACACAGAAGTTGCATCCTGAGAAATATTCGGTAAGGAAAATCAAAAATCTAATAATTAAGAGATGCAAAGATTTGCAATCTGCTAGTCAACAATTCAGGCAAAGAAGAACTCCTCAAATTATTATTTAATGAAACTCCTGTTTCCTCCATTGCATACAGGAATTTTTTAGTGTCACACAGTTTTTATGGAGCAGTAGCCATTTTTATTCCTTACGTAGATTGCTCTCCTGTACCCATTCAGTAGGCACCTCTGCAAGCCATTCTCCAAATGCCTGCAGGGAAAGAGTTTCTTCCATACATTTTGTTTTAAAACTGTGCAAAAATAGTCAGGATGTGACAGTAGGAAGGGTAGATCAGAGTCAAAACTGACAAAAATAGCTCCTAATAAATATCTAAGTGCCTAATCTTTGTAAATAGGAATTTTCTTAAGTTGTTCTTTTGTCCTTTGGTCTCTTCCATTCAGAAAAGATATTTAATGATATACCTATAACCAAAAGAAAAGCTTTTACAGCATCACATAACCACAGGTTATGTTTTTTTGCATTCTCTGGTGAGAACATGCATGAACAATTTTATGTGTCTGTCACAGGATATTTGTGTCTAATGTAGAGTTGAAACATACTGCATGATTCATTCATAAAGTCAACACATTCATGTGGACTGTCCTTTGGGTCTTTCCTTACCCGAATCCAATACACCTAGTCTAAACACAAACCTTGTGTGACACTTCCTTTGAGAGCAGCAGGTGAACTCCTGCTTGCTGCACCTAACTCAACTTGAAATAAACATGACTTTAAAATAAATGCAAATAAACAGAGCCTTAATATTAACATAGCTGTCATTTCACTGCCTTCTGACTTCAGGCATGTTTGCTTCATGATTTCAAGATATTGGAAGTCTTGGTTTTGGTCTTGGTCTCCATGAAATGCCTGTCTATACCCACTTGTGCAG
Organism: Cettia cetti; assembly: GCA_013401135.1. Classification (NCBI taxonomy): domain Eukaryota; kingdom Metazoa; phylum Chordata; class Aves; order Passeriformes; family Sylviidae; genus Cettia; species Cettia cetti. Next base: position 23,595 of record VZUI01075695.1, read on the forward strand.
TAGAAGCCAGTAAAGGGATTTCCTGCGTGCTTACTCTTCTTTAACTAGATTTAATAGTCTTTAAATTAATTTTCATCAGAACTCTGCTCTGCCTCATGGACCATTGCAATTAGGATTTTTCATCTGAACCATTCTGTGCACAGTTCAGTCTCTGAACACCAGGAGAGCACCAAATCTGCTAAGTACTATACAGAAAGGGAGAAAAACACAAGCATCTTTAAACTCTCATTGAGGAAAAAATGCAATTATGGGAGCCAGAACCAAGGTTTGGTGAAATGAGCAAGAGAAAAAGTGCTTTTTCAACATGCCCATTTGTAGATCAAAATATTCTACGTTTCCCTTGGATTGATTCTCCAGTTCTCTTTTTGCCCAGCACCCAGTGACTATCTTCAATCTGGAAGAATCAGGCATGTATGGGCTATTTCCATAGCCATCTTCTATAAAATAAATCCTCACAATAATCTTCCTATTAATCAAGATTTTGTTATCGCAGAAGTCATGCAGAACCCTCATCATTCCAGACACCAGACGGGTTACTGATTGCAGATGATGTGAGTGGGCAGGATGGGGACAAAACAGCCAGAATAAAACAAAATGAACTTTCAAGCCAGCCATATTTGGTAACTGCACATTTGTGGGTGTAGTATTTGTTAGGAACACAGTTCAGCCTTCTAATTGTTGGCAGTTTGGTATGTGGAGTCTCACAACAGCCTTAGTCATGATCCAACTGCTTTAGTCATGCAATAAGTTTAGATTCATGACTTCTGTTGCTCATTTTAATTCCCTTTGACAGCAATGTAAAGAAGATATGCAGCTGCAAAGATATCCTTCTCCTCTCACAGCCTGGCTGGCTTCTACCATTTTCAGACTGAATTCAGCTCTGGAAAGTGTGCTCTAAACAGTCAAGTGTATTCTTGGAATTTGGTTGTCACTCCTATCAATGGTTTTGGATTAATTCTTTCTGTGGGAACCCACAGTTGGGGCAACTGTTCCAGACATGAAAATGCTGTATCTGAAAGACAGGTACCTGGATTGAGCATGACCTCATCCAGATTTTTTCTGTCTGTCACTGCTTGCTCAACTAGAAAAGAGGCTCTTTTCAGTGCTTATTGACAGGTTGTCTCCAAAACCAAAACTTTCTAAAGGAGAATCTGGGCTAAGTCAAAGTTCAGGAGGCTTCCGGAAGATGAAAGAAGTTGCATCCCAGGAAGATATCTCTCCTACCTCCTGGAAGGAAAGGTGGGGTAGAAGCTGAGGAGTTGCACACCGTGGGTCCTCCTGGTTCACAGAGGCTGGGCCAGTCCATCCCTGTGAGGGCCTGCACCCACCTGCCAGCCCTGGCTGCGCCGCAGCAGGATGCCACCCGGAGCTGCCGTGGCTGACAGCCTGTTTTATCAGGCCCCTGGTAGACAGACAGACAGCAACCAGCTTCCTTCAAAGCAGGCAAATGAGGCATGACCAATTGCCAAGAAGAGCACACTGTTAGAAATGCAGGGTTCAGTGTTACAGGCAGCACTAGAGTGGGTGGTGGATACAACACTTGTGCACGGCTTGCAAACCCAAGGCAAACAGGCACAAGGCAGCACTTCCCAGGGCAGTGTAGATGCAGCTTCCAACATCATCTAGACTTCAAAGAGTACCTAACCCAAGTGACTTTTATTCAACATAAATTTTATTCTACTGCACCATTACAGTTTTTCAAAGTTGCAATTTTATGATTCAGCTAGATACACTGTTACAATAGCAAATCTTTTAAATTAGTACAGTATCTTTGTACTAAAGAAGTGGGAACAGTCGTGTGAAGTAACTTACCAGCATGTTATGTGATTTTTCCTACATTCATGCCAATTCAAACAGCTGTATCAGTCCTGTGTTACCCATTAACATCTTAAGTGACAGATGATATCACTTGCTGACATACAGAAAATATATAATTTTCTGGATAGTAAAGAAAACAGCTCACTGAAGAACATATTGAAAGTAAACTGCTAATAAATACATTTGGAAGCACAAAGTGGTATATTAACTCATTTATATGATACAGAGGGACCTATGATTTGCCTTAATGAGATACCTTGGGGACTTTTTCATTTGTTTTAATTTACCTGGTACACTACTGCAATCAAATGACATTAAGGAGGACTTCAGAATGTAAATTCCTGACCAACTGAATGATGTCTAAATCATGAAATTAACAATACATTTATTAGAGTTCTGTACCAGCGCTCCAAGTTATCAAGACAAAACCATATTCACTTTCACATAGTTTCTTCTGGGAAACTTGGAATATGATTTTTACCAATTGCAGGAAGGCATGGGAATTGATGCCATGATTAAATCCACCAGTTCATTATCAGCAGGGAAGTGAAGATCATCAAATTTTTTACACTGAGGAATAACTTCATCAAATAGCTATTCCATTTGTAGTGTTTTTCCATCAGAAAGTGAGGATTTCCTCTTAAATGTTTCCATGCACTTATAAGAGATGCTGTCAGATACTGCAATTGCAGAGTAGCATATGATACACGTAAGCATAATTTTATATTTTGGATAGCTGGAAACAATTGATGTAGTATTTAACTCTGCAAATTATGAAGAATGTATACTTCCATTTAAAGTTTGTGAAGATGCGAAAACCCTTCTGTTCAGAAATGTACTTTTTCTTAAGTACTGTTGAAAGTTGTTTTCCCCTATGTGACATCTCCAGCAGTAAGCCACATCCTTCTTACTGAGAAAACAAATACACACTGCCAATATAACCCAGTTTTGGTACTGAAGAGGAAAGTCTTCAACAAACAACCAAAAATGAACATTATTTTCTGCTACAAATGCAGAATTATCATTAGAATAATGTCTGAGTATTGTTGTAACACACAGCCAGCTAGAGCAGAACAGCATCATGTACCTGAGGTAGTTACTGAAACATTGATCATTTCTCAATGACCTTTCATCCCAAAACTGTAAGAGTGACTTAGGGGTACTTCCCATTTCCCTGCTTTATCTATCATGGAAACACCTGCAATATTGAATTTAAATTCAAACTTAGTAGTACTAAGATATTTTCCCTGTGTTCGGTCTATGTTTAAGAATCTGTCCATGTCAGCTGGTATTTCTAAATCTTACTGACAATTTCTAAAAAGCAATGTATTGGATTTCATAAGCTATTTAAATATGAAATGTCACTGAAACCTCCTTGATCTTTTATCTTTTTCTGCTAGCCCTAGATATTTAAGAATGTTTTCCTGTCTTTCCTTCTTTTCCTTCTTCTTGTCACAGATTTAAATCCTTCAAACAAGAGCAGCATAACTTGTGCAACAATGATTATTATTCACAAGAAAATTGGCCCATCACACAGTATGTATTCATTCTTGATGTGTAAATGGGGAGCTTTTGAGGTTTGAACATCGCTGTAGAAAACCAGAAACCTAAAAATCTCTAAACTTGCTGTCATTGTACCCAATTCCTCTGCAGCTTGGCCCTTGCAGAAGTATTTACATACACTCAAGCCAAGAGCAAACCTTCCAAATCTGGTTTGCCTGGTGCTGTCCAGGCAGAGCTCTGAAGCATGAGGTAGTGATTAACCATGTTTAACACATCTGCCACGTCAATACTGTGGCCTGCTGAAATAGCCATCTTTGGCCAGGATCAGAACAAGTGAGAAAAGGTGAAATGTAGGAGAAAATGCCAGAAACCTTCACTGAAAAGCTAAGCACAGGGAAGATTGCATGTAAAAATGGCACTAATAAAAACAAGATTCAAATATGCCTGGCCTCAGAGGACATTTGCAATTACTACTGTGCTACAAAATACACAGATCATGTTTACCTCACTTTGAGACACAGCTTCTCCTGAGCTTCTGCTTCCAATCCAGATGAAAAAGGCTGCTCAAGAAGGCTCCTTAAAATTTGACCAACTGAATTCTACGGCAGAAAACCTGACCTTTGGCAAAATTTACTCTGATTTTACCTTTTATTTTAATGAGATTTTAAAATATTTACCGTAAGACAGTAGCATTCCTCATTGATCTTTAGGGGGATTTTTTTAGGTTCTTTCAATGTTGGCTTAGAATACATGTGAAATAATTTCAAAGGATAAAACTTAGCAGTGCTTGTTAAAAAGCCTCACTCCAATCTGTTTGGACAACCTTGCCTGCTACACATTTGGAACCTTGGGGAGAGAAAGCCAGCAACTGATGGTGGGCAGAGAAAGAGCATAGGCAACCTGCTCCTTGACCCAGCAGAGTGGCTGTGCTGGACAGCCTTTCCTTCCCTGCAGCTAAATGCAAAATTTCTTAGGGAGCGAAGCAACAGACCCTGTTCTCAGAACCAGAGCCATTTGTGACCCAAGCAAGACTATACAATCAGGGTTTTCACCACTCTCTGTAGTTTCTCAGTTGGCTCCTTTTTTCTTACTGTGTAGACAGAAGTATTTATAGTTCTTGCAGTGCCCTTCTAAATCAACCTTGTGTCAGCACACTGGTGGTCCAGAACTGAAATGGGATTAACCTTTACTCCATTCTGCAACAATATCACTCTGTTCTGCTGGAGTGCAGGCACAAGCTATTTTTTGTCTGGGTTTTGAACAACTGAACATCATATCATGAGGAGAGGAGAAAAGAAGAGATTATATAAAGAAAAATGGGGTAAGAGCTGTGCTTCTATTTTGAGGGGGAAAAGAAGGAACTGTACAAGCCACAAAGAACAAACTTTTTGAAGAATGAAGTAATAATAAACATCTAACTTCTAGAAACTTTTCTTTTAAATAAGAGAAAAAAAAGCTTCTTCAGGGAAAAAAAATCCATAAAATCTGCACACACTTCAGAGGTTGTTTTCAAGAACTTCTGTATAACATATACCACTTAAGACAAAGACTCCACTGCCACATGACCTCAAAATATAAATCTGATGTGGTGATTTTGATACAGCTAAAAAGCCATGTGTGCCAGAGAGGAGCAGTAGCAAGGTCACCACAGAAGCGTGCACAACACAGTTCCTGTTCACTCAGACAAGCCTAACCTGTATTTGAGCTCTTACTTCATTCCAGGACTGGCTGGGCCTGTTCTCCCCAAGTCCCTAAATTTGTGAAAATGTCAGCCACAATAACAAATCTGCGGCTTTGCAGGTATGCCAGGAGCACGTGCCCATAACAGGACTTTCCAAATGAATCCCTGGAATGCAGTTCAGCCAGACTTGAGCTAAGGGTAGCATATTCCCACAGTCACTCATGTTGAAGTAGGTTTCCCAAAGTAATATTAATTTAAATTTATATGACTATTACTTAAATACTATGGATACACTTCCTGTGAATTAATTACCAGCTTAGATGAACTGACAAATTATTTCCTCCACAAAATAATTCCCCCAAAATCTCCCTTTCCTGGTCATTACTGAGAGCAGAATGCATCTGCAGAATGCATCAAAGTAAATATTGCAATTAATCACCATTCAGGAAAGCCTTGAGGAGTAAGATTTTTTTTTTTAGATTTTGACTGTGGTCTTTCAAACATGGTTCATAAGAATTTGGTCAAAACTTTTGTTAGTTTTGCAATAATTGTCTTTTTATTCAAGCAGTTGATGAAATTAAGGAGGAAGTGATACAAAGGCCTGATTTTGGACATTCCTATATACACATTAATAAAAAAAAATTGTTTTCATGCGATTTATTACATACATATGAAACATTTGTTCTGCATATATATCTAATGCTGTAGTATTATGATACAGCCTAACATGAGTCAATCCTTCCTCTCCCTACACTTAGGCTGAAGTATGTTAGTCACATGTTTTATTGCAATTAATGCTTTTTCTTGTGCTTTGGTTTCAGTAGGCTGGCAGTTTGCATGCATTATGAAATAGTATTTGATGCTCCATAGTTGAGACTCAAGGTGAATGAATTTCATCTGCACAGACACACCATTAGTTCTCAAAAAAAAATATATATATATATAGATCGCAGTTCAATTTCTGGTTTAATACTAAATCTCAAAATCTCAATTTCGTAATTTTTAGGTGATAGGCAAAAAAGAAGATATCCTTACACTGGGAGGACTCATTATCAAAACATGAAGAAAAAAACAAATTGTCTTGTCTGCCTTGAGTAATTGCAGATGACTTCAAGTCTATTATTAAAAAAAAAAGTAATCCTAAGATTAGGACTACTTTGTTTATCAACACTTTGACAGCTTAGTTGCACCCTCTGGTCTCTGTGATGATGGAAGTCCCCATTAGTGGTCAGATAGCAGTGATGGGCTGTGCCAGGCACAGCACCCTGTGGCCCTGGACTCGGGTCAGCCGTGCTGAGGCTCCTGCCCTGGCCACCTCTCAGCTCTGCAAGCCCAGCAGCCTGGCTGAGGTTCAGCACTGGAGGCCTAGATATATATGGGGACTCCTCAAAATTGCAAAATTTAGAAGGGTTCCAGCATGAAGATGCTTGTCTTCATGTGCTAAGAGTGTGCACAATTCTACCTCCAGCATTTCTTTGGTGCAATATTGGTGTTACAGTATTTCAATTCACTGTTTTCAGATATTAACATTTTCCCATAAATTTGACATAAAATCAGTTATGTGGGATTCTTGGGAGGAAAAGGCACATTGATTCCTTTCCTTTTGTGTCCCCAGCTCATGTCTGGGATCAGAGCAGTATTTCAACACTGACAAAGAGAAGAAGCTTGTAAGTGGATTAGTAACTGCCATGAGATTAGGAAAAAATATATCAAAGTATTTAAATAAGCTGTTTAGCAACCATGAGGCAAAGAAACCCCTGGATGTCACAGCTATGAACATGAATCTGAAATTATAGGGCCATAAATTCCTTTGGGCGGGTTACCTGAACAAAATCAGTGATATGTATGTAACTTCAGGCATGAAAGCTTTCTTCTTAAGTGATTTAAATTTTTAAAAAATACAAATAATTTTTCCTTCTTTGTAATGATCATATTCAAGCAGAAATCACTTACCCATGACTGAATTTTTGAGAATTATGAACTTTTGAGCCATTAAAAAGCAAAGCAAAGTTGTGGCAAGGCAAGGCGTTGCACACAGATTCACCCAGTGCCATGGTCAATGCACAGCTCTGAGGACTCTTATTTGGCCACTGTAGGCTTTTCAGGCTGGAATCTGAAGAACAAGCAGGTCCATCAGTCTGGGCAAGACCTAACATAAAGAATAAACTGAGAATTTTTAGATATTTATGACATTCCAGAGTGATGAAGGCTGAGACCTCAATTGCATTTTGTGTTTTTGACATTATCTGGCTTCAGATAGGATCGTTGCAATCAGAGACAATTTCCCACAGGGAAGGCAATTTCCACAGAGCAGCACATTTATCTTCTCGTCATTTGTCTCACTTCCCAAGGAACCCAGATACATCTATCCCTGATAAAATTCTGGCTGAGGAAAAAGAAACATTGAAATTAACCCACATATTATTTAAAAAAAGAATAAAGGAATATATAGTCATAACAAGCTTGTGTGAGACTTGCAGATTTGTACCTGCCTGAGCATGTCCACGCACATGAGTGCATGGTCATGGCAGCAGGGATACATGTCCTGCTGCTCTCTCCTGGCAGGTACAGCAGGTAAGAGCAGGTACAGGCACAGTGCAGGCACATGCACTCCCACACAGCTTTCCAGGCCAAGCACACTGCAAGTTTCCTTGGCACTAGCTGGTGTACATACTGGAGTCTCCTGCACCTGTAACAGGGCCCTCACCCTCGTTTTCCAGATCTGTTCCTATTTACCCATCCCAGGTGTTAAAAGCTGCTACTGAAATTACCTAGCTATCCTGGAATTGCTTCTGACATATATTTTTAACACTAAAAGGTTCAGTGTCACTGTGTTATCTTCCAAAGTTCCAGCTCCTGCTACTTGTAGCATCAGAGTAAAAATTTAAATTCTTTTCTGTTGTTTTTTCACTCTACTGCCTTGAGCTGTCTGGATGATAAGCATTAATGTAAATGATTGCTTCAATTATTAACACTGGTGGCCTTTGCTAAAATGCAGCGAGGAGAAAAGTATGGTCAGGGTGCTTTGCTAACAGTAATAATCAGCAGGAGGTCTCAGTGGGAAAGACATGGAGTTATATTATCTGGCAATTCAAGCAAGGAGGCAGAGGAGAAGCAGAAAGCAGAAGGAGAAGGATTTTATGCATATTCCCCTTCTACCTCTGTATCCCATGGTACTGGCATGTAAAATATTACAGAGAATTGGTGAGACATGAAGCCAAGTGAGACACTTGGTCTGGCCTAGCACTGTAGGACACGAGATTCCAAATATTTCAGAAGGCAAATAGCATAAAGAAGGCTTTATTGTCTAATTCTTAGTACCTTTTTTAAGGTGTTCGGATACAGACTGAACATGATTGGTGAATAGGAATGACACTTCTCTAGTCCCATTGGTGGAACCAGAGAAACACAAACACACAGCTGTACAAAATTGTTTTGAGAAAGGACAATTGTTTACAGAGATTGTTTACAGAGGAAAAAGCTCTCCTGAGAAATTATCCCTTGGGAAGAAATCTGCAGCCACTAGCTAAAATCCTCCAGACTCAGAAAATCAGGCCAACACAGCACAGCAATATTCTTACTTGCTTTATTTAGAGAGCTGAAGCACATTTCTAAAATGCTCTAAATGCTGTGATTCCTAAATAGAGAACTAGGTTCTCAGGTAGGGTCCTTCAGTGTTTATTTTCCCTGGATTGAACCTCTGAGAACTGCACACCGTTACAAACCACTTGGGTTTGCCAAGCTTCTTTCAAGTGTTTGGATTTATGACGATGCTCAGGGAAGGGACTGAATAGGTGAGTAATCTTCTCCCCATGGGGATTATGGCCTTGGTCTGTGTAATGTGCAGAGTTCCCTGTTTTCTTCTGATTGTGAATCCCTGTGCTGATTGGCAGGTAGGGGAGACAGCACAGAGGAGAGAACAGCTGGTCTCCTTCCCATATCCAACTACATTCACTCCACTTGGGGGTGAATGCTGTGGCTCTGTCTTAATCTCAGTCAGGGAACAGTCCAAAAAACACCAAAGAGTGAAGATTAGCTAAATAGGAGCCCAATATGGCAGGACGCTCAGGCGGAGAAGCTGCTCCACTCCCCAGAGAACTTAGTAATTTTACCATCTGGTTGTTCTCCAGTTCTCAGCCACATGGTTTCCCCAGGGAATATGACAGCAATTAATGGTGATTTTCTCAAATGGAGACATTTCTGTAGTGTTGTCACACATGGATGAAGTCCTGTGTGGTGTCTGGAACAGCAGTATCTTGGGTGATTTCCATGCACTCATCCGGAACAGCAGAGTAAAGGCACAGCTTTGCTTCCCAGTGCATGGAGCCCTGGTAGCTCAAACACTGAACAATGTGAGATCAACAGGATTTTTAGCCTATGTTCCAAAACTTCTAGTACAGAATTTTGGTGCAAGACTATCAGTGTAGTGGGTGAAATACGTAAAGAGGTTAATTAGGGTTTATTTACTGAGTTGTGAAAAAGTTCTCGTGTTGAGATGCATTGGGTTTGTTGCTACCAGTAACATCACTGTTATAAATAGCTGTGCTGAAAACGGTGCCCAGGGCACTTGGGTGTTTTATCACCCACAGTTAGAGCCATCTCTCATCCTCAGTTCCTTCTCCTGGCTTGTTCAATTCCCTGGAACACAGTTCTCCTAACCCAGATCATGGGCAGATTCTCCTCATAGCCATTCCCCCCTTCCTCTAAACTGAAGGTGGAGCACCTCAACCAGCCTGGAGTGTATTCGATGGAGCATCCAAGCTGATCCAGGCCCAGCAGCTTTAGGGAGAGCAAGTACAGCAGCACTCCCACAGCTGGTGTGGATGCTCTCTGCTGCTGCAGCAGGTCTGAGACAATTGGTAGCAGTTAAATCTCCTCACCTGAACATTGAGAGTTGGATTTCTCAGACAAGAGTTTTTATTAATTCAGCCTTCATAATTTTTATCAGAAAAAGCATGTGACTTGATTTGAAGTGCTAATCCTGCTCCCCCAGCATTAGTTATCTTTTTTGATGGGACAGCTTAAACTGAGGCTGGGGCAAATAATTGAGAGATGCTCATCACCTGTAAGTCCGTCTGCTCTCTGAAGGACTGCACTAAATAACTGAGAAAGGCATTTCTCACTTCTTTCCTCTCCTGAAATAGAAAACCTTGGCAATACTGCCTTGTGATGCTAAGGCTGTCCCTCTCCCTGAATTAAACAGGTGGTGACTGTCAGCAGCACAATGGGTTTTACCCAGGAGGATGCCCACCAGCACGTCCTGGCAGTGCTCCCTCTCCTTCTAACCCCAGCAGGATCTCTGTCCAGACACCAGTTGGGTGCTCACTGACCTTCCCCAGGATCAGGTGGCAGCTCTCCCCAGCTGTGCTTTATGCAGCACCAGGCACTGCAATTAGCTGTGATGTAATTAGGAGCAAGAAGCAGAACATAATATGCAGAGATGGTTTGGGAGTCTGGGGCAAAGGCTTTTGTCCATCAGCTGGTGGGCTGAGTGACTTAGAAATTCTTAAATAAGTGGTGCTGGGCTCTAGAAAGCATTCAGAGTATAAGAGAAGGATTTTTTTCTGTTTCATCTGAGGGAAAAAAAATAATAAAGGGAGATAATAAGAAGTTCCCAAGGACTTCTTTTAAAAGAAGTTGATCGTAAACAACATGAAATAATACCAAAAACTTGTGTATAAAACCCAACACAAGCTGACCTGCGTTGACTAGAGACTTTGATAACAGAGTAGTTGAAAAGCCATGTTAAAGGAGGCAAATAAATACTCAAAGAGGTATGGTTCAAGGAACAATTACTTTACTGTTGTGCCTCTGTTGAGTTCAGGCTGTGTTTTTCCCTACATGGAAAGAGGAGGCATCTTTCAATTGACTGGAAGAGCATCTGTTATCCTCTCTGTCCTTATTGTGGGAAGCATGGAAAGGGCAGGTGGGGAGCCTGTGGTGGGGAGGAGCTGCCACCCCAAGGTGGGTCAGAGGAGAAACATCCAGTAGCCAACCCAGGACTGCTCTCACCAAGGCATAGCAGTAAAGCCCAGAAGCACCCCAGCACATGGAAAGGCATATTCATGCAAAACTTCTCATCTCACCTCAGGGAGTAGATTCTGTTTTCCTACCCTCTGCTTGTTCTATATTTTCTGTACAGTGAAGACCAAAATGCATTAGAATAAGTAAGTAAAAGACCAAGCCACATGGGTTCCAGAGTCCTTTAAATTATCTGTAGGCTCATCAGGAATCACACAGCTGTCTAGGTGAACACTAGACCTTACAGAGCCAGTGACACTTGCATGGAGATAATTCCTTCTCTCTCTCTTTTTCTTCTGTGGTTCTCCTGAGCTTAGAAGGAAGTCCAGCATTTATTTCATCACTACTGGGCAATCTCAAACTTCAGAGCTACAGCTCATCAGCACTGAGGACTGAAAGGGGTACCAGAAGCCCAGTACTACACTAAGCAGTGGAGGGCAGAACAGGTTTGTCATCTCCTTGTTTGCCTAAAACCACTTTACCACAAAGCATCTGGATTGCATAATAGCATTGCCACAAAGGACAGCAGGTCCCAGGTCCTGTGCCAAGTCCACATTTAACTGGGGAGCTCATCCCCTCTCCTGGCTTGTTAGTGACTTCAGACCTCACTTTCTGGATGCTTTGGTTCTCATAACAGAAAGTCAGCACCTGCCAGGCACAGTGACAGTACAACCCTCCAGATGAAACCACACAAGCCCTTTTTGAAGTTAATCTTCAGTAAAAATGTATGAAGTCCTAAGAGGGGGAGGGAGACAGGAGGCCTCTTGGGTCTGTTTGAGAGAGGCAGATGTGAATACCTCTAAATGACATATGTGAATTTGATTCATTAGCAAAGGTCTTTGTTGCCTTTGTACCTGCTTAGGAAACAGCAGAACGGAGGCATTGCTGTCAGGCCGTTATGCACAGGCAGGAATCCACATCAATCACTCCACACTGGCTGCTGACCATCTCAGACAAAAAGGGCACACCCCACTTTGAACTAGCATGATGGTTTGAAGCCACATGTAAATTAGTGCAGATAACCTCAGAAGAATATGGCTGGCTAACAAAAATGTGGTGACTCAGAAAATGAAAAAATGAAAGGAAAACGTAATTAATAATTCAGAAGATTTCCTGAATGAGATATGATTCAGTGTGCTCCAAACCCTCAGCTCTCATCTATTCTCTTTCTGCTTACGGCTCACTGAAGCAAGTTAAACATTTTTTTGCTCCCTTTGATGCATATATAAACAGATAACTCATTGAAGTGGCATGGCATGATAACATATATTTATGATACTGGACATGCACAGCCCTATTTATCTATCACCATTAGCAAGGGTCCTCTGAGACATATTGCCATACTGTAATGAAGTCCCCATTGTACCCAAGACCAGTCCCCATCCCTGACAAGTGTCACAGTGGCTCTGCCATGTTCAGTTATCAGCTAAACATGAAAAATGCAGAGCATAAAGAGGACTTTGAAAATGCTGCTTCAATGTCTTTGCAATTTATGGCTGTAAATATTTCCTCATGGGTTTGAAGGGTGAACAGTGTCGCCATTCCTCTTTGCTCACAGAGGTTCACCAATGTTTACATTAAATTTAAATGACTTATATAAGAAGTAAAATTCCAAATTTATTCCCCTGCTTCCTCCACATTTTTCATAAAGGATTGAAATGTCCTTTGATAATACCATGTCAAAGCCACTTCCTCAATTTGAAATTGAAGTAAACATTTACTGTATAGAAATGTATGGAACAACAATCAGGACTCTTTGAAAAGCTTTATGTTCCATGATTAACAGGTACTGAATTCAGAAATAAAGGTTTTCAAAATCTAGTCTTTTGGAGCAGGGCAAAAAGGCAATTATTTTTTCATTCCAAGTCCTTTCAGTTACAATACTTATAATAGAACTTGAAAAGTTACAGGATGAGCCTTGAATGTTCTGCCCTCTTCATTTTAGGGAAAGATATTTTTGCCCTAGAAAAATTTGGGTTGATGCAGAAGTGACTCGATCTCTAAAGCAGCTGGTAAACATTAGGCTGATAGTGTGGTTCGACTCTGACAAGTTGCTATATAAAACTGGTAATTGAACCTATCCATTTTGTGGTGTGTATTCCATGCCACAGCAAAGCAATGCCAAAACTAAATACCTTCCACTTCTTACCCTTGTTAGCCAAACACAAGCAATGCAACCAAGGGAGAAGGAACTGCACTAAGGCTTTTCTGCATTTTACTTGGGCATCACTGAGATAATGGAGTGACTCAGCCAGGACAGGAAGTTCAGCTGGAAATAGCCTATTAAGGCTGATAGACCTCTAATAAGCAGACCTTCAATAAGATATTCAAATAAAGAAATGACTGTGTGATGTTCCAGATCAAAGACCTCAGTCTGCCAGAGCCATTTTAAAAAGTGACTTTTTTAATAGAGTTATCAGAGGATGAACTGAGGCATTATTATGGCCATTTAAAACAAACAAGCAAAAATCAAATAATCATATAACAAAAGAATAACTAAGCACAGGCTACGGAAGAGCACAGGCTACAGAAGAATGGATGCACTAAAGAAAAATCACAGATTGCCTCTCTATTTAAAAATAACTATGTACAACTTGAAGGAAATACAGTGAAGTATAAACAAGTGAGGTCAAGCAACAGATTCCCAGTTTCAAAGCAAAATGTGCTGCACTATTTTAAGTTTTTAATGCAGTTTACGAATGTGCAAACCAAAGTCAGTTCCCACTAAAATCTGTGACAAGAATTGATTTGGGGGAAAAAAAAAAAAAAAAAAAAAAAGATACTTTCCCTGGAACTTCAAAACAATTTTTTTCTTCCTTTGTAGAATGAAAAAGAAGAAAAGGTAGAGCGCTAAGTCTAGCTAAGCTTATAACTAACTACAACAAAAGGAGAAAAAGAGAATGAGATTGCTGTTCAGAATTAAGCTGTTTCCATAGGGGTATCTGCTAATAAAGGACTTCTCTGGGATGGGTGAAGATGGATATGGATAAGTCTAGTACATAGGAGTGGCTTCCAGGACAGCTTTAAGTGTTAAGCTTAGAGGAAAATGTACTACAGAGAACACTCGATAGTGTGTATAGAAGGACAGCATGGGAGGCAAACATGAGAGCCCCCACTTCCTGCAAGATTATGCCGTAAGCAGCAGAAGAGGCACTGGGGTGCATTCAAGAGCCCATTCCCTAGCTCCTGACAGCCAGACTGCCTCGGGAGGACACTCCTCACACCCTCCTGTTATTCTCTCTTCTGCCAGAAGCTTCTGTTCTTTTCCCCTTGCCAGGAAAACTGACCATATCAAAACCCCTCATTGTTTAAGTATCAGCTTCACCAGCTGGCACCGTTTGAAGGACTGATAACATCTGCCTTGGTAACACCTGATACTCACAAGACTTGGGGGAAGGAAAAAAAGGGTACTGCAAAAAATATTGCACTTGGCAGGAAAAAAGAGAAAAAGTGTTGGAAAAAAGGAGATTGAATGCTGGGGTAGTAGGACTCTCTGGAGGAGTGTCCTATTTCAGGATCTTCCTCACTAACTGCTCTCTTGTTTCTCATTAACTGATGGAAGTGGGGACAGAATGTTAAGAAATGTGAGGTCTCAGTGCATTGCCCATGTAGAAGACAGTTCCAAAACTGAGCCAATGTTTCCATCTTTGATCAAAGAGTTACTCAAAATCCATGGGCAACTTATGAAATATTTAAGATTTAAAAAAAACCCAAAATATGTTGTCTCAGTGTTGCAAAGCCAAAATAAAAATTCTGCCTGGAGCAAGATGAGTGCAAACTGTGCTATTTCTGAATCTGACTGTCCTCGATGCATGTGGGTGCTCCCTTTAATGCCCTTTTAGAAATCTGGAACCCCATGACTGTCTGAAGTTCTTCAACTGGAAAATTGCCCTCTTCTTTTATTGAGCTTTTGATTAACTACAAAATACTATAGATTTGTGGAGATTTTTGTGTTTTGTGTGCTATCTACTGCAAATTTAAGATCCTATACAATGATTTAAATTGAACTGCACGCATGAAATATTTTCTGAAACATCCACAGTCTTACCTATGTACCCTTCACTTTTCTCCACAGCTTGAAAACAAAGCAGCAGTATGCAAAGCACCCAGGGCACAGAAAGGTTGGCTATCCATCGTACATCACCAAAAGTTCACTCTCTTACCAGGGAAATATTTGCATTATGGTACTGTTTTTCTTTAGCTATGCTGTATTTACAGATGGATTAGTATCTTCATGCACTGATATTCCTCTTTTGCTATTGCTCCAACATGGGCCAAGATATGCCAAGCTTTTTATCTGATGATATTTTCAGAACTTGGAAAGAACTTCAGGAGAAATCCAGTAATAAAGTAATCCTCTTTGGCATTTAAAAGGTTGTTACTGTAATAACAAGCATTCTTGATGCCTTACCTAATACTAGCTTCTGTGTTGAATGAAGGAAAGGGTGAGTCTCAAGAGTCATTCCTCAAACATTTTGCTTTAATGAAAACCCTTGTATCCTTCCAGGATGTGGTATGTGCTCAAAACCTCTGATACAGAAACTAGACAAGATCTCTTGGTTTAGGAAATCAAATGCCATGATAGAAAACTGCATTCTTTCTCCAATCTCTCCTTGGAAATGCTGAAGCCATATAGCCAAGATTTTCTAAGGTGGTTAGAATCTGTTTCATCATCATTTTCTAGACATTTACCCCTGGAGCTGTTATACCCCAAGGTGCTGCATAATACTACAGTAAAATCTCAGGTTCCAAACTCCTCAGACTGAACCCAAGGTGCTAATGGAAAGACACTTCATTCTGGCCTGTGAGTGGAGGAAAAGCACTGCCTTACCCCCCTGCAGCACCCCTAAAGGGCATCAGTGCCTGTGAATCATTCCTGAGGCACATGTGATTAATGCAACTGAAAAGCACAGGAGAAAAGATCAATCTGCAGAGTGTGGGTTGAAGTGCTTGCAGTAAATATGGCCAGGGTTTATGTGGTGAACATGGAAGAACAGATAAAGTACTCCATAACTGATTAGAACACACGTCATGAGACAGAAACCTCATGACAAGTATGATGTGATGTAAATCAAAGATTGTCCCATAAAGCAGACATAAGAGGAATAAAGGTGGATTGATTAATTTGTGAAAGCCTGACTACAATTTAGCAATTAATTAGAAAAAGAGTACAGGGAATACTCTCAAAGCTTAATCCAGCAGTTTATTTATAGGAAAAACTGTACCTGAGCCATGGTATAAGCAAGAAAGCATGGCTGGTCAGCTGCTAGAGCACATAGTAACAAGTTAGAATTGAAACCCTTGCTTGGACATAGGTTTCTGTGTAACCTGAATTATCTAATTCATTTCCTATGCTAGAAAGCAGGAATAAGGATATTTCCTAAGTATCTTGACAATAATTAATTTTTATTTCCTAGCACATGATATCTGACAACTGTTTCACTGGGGAAAAAAAAAAAAAGTAAGTAAATATTAACCATCACATCTCTAACAACACTACAATTTTTTCTGCACTTCACATTCTCCTATCTTCCTAGTGCTTCGTGTAAATTCTCTGACTTCAAAAATACAGCACAGTACATTAAATATGAAGCTGAAACAAAGACCTCAAGGAAGAAAATATCCTCTTTCAGGAATTTAAATACACTTACTATGCTACTAAAATATTTTAAATTATCAGGAGTTCATACATGCCCTAACCTTAGCAATGGCTGCTCAATGGAAAATTGGTTCCTTACATTAAACTCCTAATGGGAAAATCTATTTCCAGAACATGAGCTTGTTTTTTCTAGTGATTTAGTGATTGTGTTCAATGCACATTGGTGAGAGCAGGCTTCAGAGCTGCCCAGAAATTTAGTGTACAACAGGAAAGAACCAGTCTGCTCCTACTTGAGCCATTTATGCCTCGTGCTGGCTAAACCACCTGACTCTCATTTGGGGTGACAAACCAAATTCAACTGAATTTGACAAAGCATTTTTTTTTCCTTTATAAGCCCCTTTTTTTTTTTTTTTCTTCATTTGAAGTAATAGAGGGTTTCTCTAACTTTCAGGGTAAAGTTCATTTTAAATAGAAATGTGACATTTGTTTTCAGATTGAAACTATAATTCTAATCGAATTTGACTGGAGTTGTTTTTCACTGAGAAGATATTACTACAATTTGGTTTGTCTGACAAATGGCACTCTTTTTTTGTCTTACAGAGGTTGTCTTTAAACTGAAAGGCCAAATTCTGAGCTCCAGTTTTACTAAGATTTCATCTCTGTTCCAGCCTGTCTTTAGCCCAGGTTTGTCATAATATTTTGCTAGCCCTGTGCAATTTTGCATCTAATGTTTGATCAAATCCCTATTTCAAGCCTGATCCAAACATAGCATCCCTTAATCCAATCCACTCCTATTTTACTTTCCTAAAATACGTTTTAAAAACAAAATCTTATTTTTTAACAGAGTTTGTTTATCTGGAAATTTACTCCTAGTACCCATCAAAATACAACAGAATTTTTTGTTGCAATGAAAAGGTAAGAATTTTGCTGTTGTGGTTGCTAAAATAATCAGAAATTAAGTGAGTACTTCTGTCTCTAAATGGACCAGAGATGCCAAAGAAGGGCCCTGATCACAGTAGAAGAAACCCCACTTCTGCCAACTATGCAGCACTCCTCATTTAAAGCTGTCCCTGCAGTGTCCCCACACCCACCCATGTCACAGAGGTAACACGTTCACGCCCTTGCCTGGCTGAGGGACCCTGATGTATCCGGATTTGTGGCTTGACAGGCTGACACTTCAACCAACGTTTTCTGACTTTCTGCACCCCAGATACACATTGATTGCAACGCAAATTATTGATGATTACATTAATGGACATGAAAACCTCTTCCTGCAGAGTCTTCACTTTCTCCCTTTAAGAGAGTTTCTCTTTCCAAACCACACAGCACCGTAAAACAAAGTCCCTTTACTGGGTCCCATAGACATGGGTAATTTTTGTACAGACTGACCAACAAACTGAATAACTAAGCAATACCACCAGGCACAGAGAGGAAAAGACTTAACTATTTCCTCTTATTAAGCTACAAGGTTTGACATATAACACTTTATTTCTTTGGAACTTCTTTCAGCAGCTGAGAGCATCCCCAGTGTACTCATTTCCCCATCATCTGGGTGCTAAAGTTCTGGAAGTACACTATGCATGTTAATAGCAGATAAGTGTGCCTAGACCAATATACAGAGATCCACACACCAGAGATGGCTATTGCTTAAGAAAAAGAGCCTGAAGACCACAAATATGATGGTCACTATCATATTTATAGAAAGTACCTTCATTTTTTTGGCCTTCACAGCTTAACCTTACACATGAAAAAAGCACACATTAGCAACCCCCTTACTGAGAACTCAGATTAAACTTACTGTAGGCAAGCCCCTTGCCACGGGTGTTAGTGAGGAGCGGACAAGCAGGAATTAGAAACCCAGGGAGGGATGTGTGAGTAATGATGGGCAAGAGAAATTGCCAAGTGCAGCCTGAACCACTTTTCCTGTTGAATTAAATTGCCTTATTTGGGAACTGCCAAATAAGAGCTAATGAGCTCAGATTGCTTCATACTGGATTGCAGTATGGGCAGGGCTAATTTATTAGTACTCAGCCTGAGGGAGGGAGGTCCATTCTACAGAGAGGAAGCCACCTGTTTTCATAGATTAGTGAAGGTTTAGCAAGGCAGGAAACTTGAGCAATCAAAAGCAGGAATGAAATTATTCATTTAAAGCTCTTGTTAAGCTGTGCAATATAGAATAACTTCCTGCTAAAAAGGAAATTATAGTTGAAGGGTGAGATAGTAAAAAATTTATTTTCCTGTTTTTAAAACAACTTTGAGACAAGCCCAGATTTCAGAGAGATTCCTCCTCTTTTCTAGTGAGAAATGCAGTCATACACCTTTCTTCAAACAGCAAGACTTGCTGTTTCTAAACAATATTATAAATGCTGTTATAAATCGTTCTCAGCAGGCAGCTGTGCTAAAGGAATTCAAGGGGAAAAAAGTGACAATTGCAGCCTTTAAGGGGATATTTGTTGCTATTTTGTATTTAGTTGGGGTTTTTTTCCTTAGCTTGACAAAATATGTTTAGTTTGTCAAATTGAGCTACATCAGACTGAGACATGGAAATGAAAGAATATAACTGACTTCACAGCACACACAAATTCCCCAGAAGGTGGACCTGCTCTAGGATAGAGTCTGGGCTAAACAACTTGAGTAGGCTGCTGTCTTACAGACACCCATGTTTGGAAGATTAAACACTTTGGTGTAAATCTGACAGCACAACTTGTATCTTGGCACCTAAGGCACACCTAAAATCTAGTTGTTACTCAGACAGTGCCTATTATTTCCCTTGTTACAAAGCACACAGTTCATTTGTGCTTAATCCCTCAAACGCCTGCTGCTCTATTCACTGTGGGGGAGTTATCGATTAGCCCTGCTCCAGCCTTTCCACACTTCAACAGATGTGACAATGATTGCCAGGGCTCTTGTTTTTCCTGCTGCAACATCTTAAAAGTCACTCCCAGGTCTGTAATTTGATATCATAAACATGGTCTCATGAGGTTCCTGTCTGTATTTAATGACTCTTTGCTAAACAGCTTCAGTTTATGTGCTGTTTTGTTTATTTTTCAATCACAGTGTTCCCAGCTTGTGCCCTGGAATTCGCTGGGTGCTTCTTTCCCACAAACCCTTGTAAGAAATAGAGATGTACAGGCCCAACCTCTGTCCTTTGTGGAATTTTCTGTCTCTTTCTGCCCAGATATTCATGCAAAGGGGAGGCAAGTTCTTCATATGCATAACCAAGATTCACAGTAACCACATGCTTTGGAATGCGATACAATCTTAATTTACTGCTTTATTCTTCCCAGTCAGATAATTGTACTTAGAAGGAAATAGTAGCACAGGTCCATTTAGCTAACTGCTTCAAGTAAAACCTATGGTGTCCACCCATCTTGTTTAAATTGTGTTCAGTAATGACATTTACATTGCTCTGCTTCAGAAATGGCACTGTCAGAAGAGTTCTCCATCAAGAAAAACAGCAGCACCTTGTGCCAGAAAGAAAGGAAGAGATGACCCAGAAGCAGTCTCCTTCAGTGAGGAAAGCCTCCAGGGTGCCTATTGGAAATGATGTACAGATTTGCTAGAAAGCAGTGACAACTGCCAGGCCAAAAAATGTGCTGTGAACTCTCTGTGGAATACTCCTTCTTGAACTATTCACTTTTAGTATGTTACTTCATTATTACATACTAATTTATTGTTTTTAAAACAACTTTAATTAATTTTCTACCATTTAACAATTTGTTTCAAAAATAGTTGGTATTATGCAAAACAGCAGACTGTACTGAGAAAATCATTTTTGAGAAAGAATCTTAATTCAAGCCTCAGCATCCTGCATACAGATTTTGGAGAAATAAAAGGTTTTTCATGATTTGTCACACATACACTCTTTGGTTTTGGCTGGTTTGTTGGGGTTTCTTCTTTTCTTTGTCTTTTTCAATCACCTCTCAGAACAGTGACTTGGGTCAGTTTGCTAAATAGATTGATTTGCTGGAGGACTCCAGAAACTTCAGTACCCTCTCTATATACCAGGCAATAGGTCACAAAGTCAGAGCAAACAACTGTAGCTTGATAAAGTCTAAACCGGGAAACCAAGTGAAGAAGAATGTGCACAAACTAGAACATGCAAATAGCCATGTTTGCATGAAAAATAAGAGTGATACAGAGTAGCTAAAGTAGGTCCAATTAAGAGACTCGTGCTTATAAGGGCAGAGAGAGAAAATTTTGGTGATGGAGGTGGGCTTTGGAGAAATATGTATTGACATGCACAGTTAATATACAACAAGGAGCAAGAATCAGTATGGACAGAGTAGCACAAACAGCATATAAAAGTAGCACAAATACAAGGGAGATTGTTTTGCTCAGTGCAGAGAATGGTTTTCTTTTTTCTTTTTCTCTAAGTCAAGCCAAAGGCTCAGCCATGAGGGGTCTTTATACACACTATGCAGAACTATGACCCAAGATTACTGGAATTTTTTATCATCCCGAATCGCTGACAAAAGGAACCGTTGTTCAAGGGTTTGCACCCTTTGTGAGTGGACTGGCCTGTGTTGCAATTTCCCAAGCTAAAGGAAAAACAAGACAGTGAGGGAAATCTGAGGCCCAACATAGAAAGTAGTCAACACAGAAACATCAAAAAAGCTGCAATAAGACAAAAGAATTCACAGTAAAAGACAAGCCCAACCTTGTATGAGCTTCCCAAGGTCAAAAAGCTTTACCTCATGTCTCCATTCTTAACTTCTTTGAGTCATCCTGGCAAATATTTCTATGTAAAGAAACTGGGAAACAGAGACAGAGCCTCCTCAAAGTTCTGATTCTTGCTTCCCTATTGACTGGTCACTAAATGCAGAAATGGCTAAATATGAGTAGAAGTATGGCTAGAAATTTGTGTCTCTCTTTTGAAATAGCCCAGCACCATGGCTTCCCAATTTAGACCCCTAGGAAATATGGGAATCTGGATCATCAATCAGGAAGAACACCTAGAAGGGGCAAAAACAAGCTTAAAGCTCCAGAAAAAGTTATATTACCAGCAATGCACAGTTTTCTAGATATACAAAAGAGGTTAATTACAGTACCTCTCCCCTTGCTGGACGATAAGACAACAGAAAGAGAAAAAAAAAACCACAACAGGAAAAGTGTTTTCATCTGGATGGTCTTTGTTGCAATTGTTTTTTAATCTTTTAAAACATTACATTGTAAAATAAAGACAATAGCAGCAAAACTTATCAAGTTGGTACAAGCACATTCTGCTCTGCACCCTGGTAATGACATTTCTGAAATTTTCATTTTCTGAGAATGCCTTTCTAAAGCACCATTGAATCTTACAGAAAGAGTGAAAGAGGGACAGAGACAAGAAAGTGGGTAGAATATCCTTGCAAGTAGTTTTACTGATTGTTTATAGTATAATTTGAAGTTGATCAGGAAAAAATAGTAGAACAGCATCCCAAAAAAAGTTTCCCCAAATTTTAAGAAACAACTTTTTTAAATACAAAGCTGAAAATTACTAATAGTGGTTTCTTAGTACTGTCCAAGGTCCAGATCAAGTTCTATTAGAACTTGGGAAAAAAATCACTCTAAATCTACATTGATACACTGCCCTGAATAAATTTAAATTGTTGGGAAGATATGATCTAGACACAAACTCTGCTTTTTTTCTAATTAAAGCTACTATATTAACCCAGGATCTGAGAAACTGCTAAATGGTAGGCTGAAAGCTGGTGTGTTTGGCTTATATCTCACAACAGGCACCATAAGCTTTCCTCTTGAGAGCATCCAGCTCTCACAATAAAAAGGACTTTGGGAATAGAATGTATTTGGGAGACAAAAGAATTCTCTCTCATATGCCTAGTATGACCTGCCTTTGCTTTGCTCTCAAGATCAGTGAGGGAAAGCAGATCCTCTTTGCCTCAAAAGGCTAAATGCTACAGAAATGTCCACTTTCCCCCAAAAGCAGAAGCCTATTATTTCCTGGTGATCAGACTTAGCTCAGATATGACCTGAAACCAGACAGGAGGGAGCACAAGAAGTTCACATCTACCTGCAAGGAGCGAGGAGGCATCACCAGTAAATTTGTGTGCAAGAACCAGTTCTGTGTGCCACGTGAGGGGTGTTAGCCTAGGGCCATTCTTCATCTGGTTCCTGAGAACTCACCAGTGTGGTGGATAAGGCTTGCCTCTAGAGAGACCTTCCCATCCCAGCTCACAGGCTATGCACTGGCTACATCGGGACAACTCCAAATTAGCTTTTGCAACTGCTTCCTCAGTGATCAACAGCACAAGTCAACAGAGGCTAACAATGTCATGAACTGCAGTTGCAGTGGCAGGAAGAAAAAATACAGTCCAGTTTAGCAATGGTATTAAGGAGAGCAACTGTCACTGATAGTAAATGAGATGAGGACCTTGCGAAAATTTCAGCAACCCAAAGGAATTTTCAGATCTACATTTTTTTGGTGATACATTTCAGCCAAGTTCCATACATTAATCTACAAGCCTTTATTTGAGTTCCACAGATTTTTGTTGATTCGCCTTGTGTTTTCATTGATATTTAAATGCCTAGGGAACTGTTTCTGAAGCTGAGCTTATTTGTGTTTAGTATTGATATAATGCCATTCCAGTTAGTATAAATTGCACAGTAGAGATGAGTTGTAACAGCGGCCTTTGCTATAAAAAGCTTAAAAATAACAAGCAAGCTTCACTTTACTGCACAGACTTACAGGGGCAGATATTGGCCTAGATTAGACAAAACGTATCTCCGAACAAGTAAATGTACAGGGAGGACTGAAACAGTCCCCAGTCACCTTTCAAATTCAAATCTGTTTAGTAGGAGATGTCCTGCTCTAGGTTAGTACACAACATAACATGATGCTTGGTCTTTACTGTAAGTTATTTCTAGTGGGCGATGGGAAAAGTGAGAGTAGCAGACATCATGCAACCTGACAACACAAATAAACCCCTGAGAAACCCAAAGCTGGCAAACAAACAGCCCATGTACAGCATAAATATGAATACCTCAGAAAAAAGAAGGGCTTTTAAGGACAAGGTTTTAATAACCTGAACTCAGACATAATTTCATTTCTTATGGGTTAGAGATTTTTGCAGAAAGTCTCTGGTGTAGTCCATTAATGGCTTTGGAGGAAGCAGACCGGTACTAGACACATCCTAAAGCCAGGCAGCAGAAGCTGGGGTGATTTATAATTTCATGGCCACAATCCAAATCAAGTTTCATGAATATAAATCACTGGGGGGATTATTGTATTTTATTTACTATTATTTCTAGGATTTATTGGAAATAATGTTCCCTATTAAATGGTAATGAAATTACAAATCTTTTGAAAACCAGTGTCTGCAAAAGTGCAGCCATGCCTATGATGGTTAAGGGTTCAAAAGGATTCCCAAAGTGCCATAGCTGAATTCTCCTGCACAAGGTAGTGGAAAGTGGGACTGCAGAGATGAAAGCTGTAGGGATACAGCAGCTGAGTCATCTTCTATGTGTGAGGGCTGCAGCTACAGAAAATCCATGTTTCCTTCTTTCAGGTTCTTTAAGGTCCCAATTCCCATGTCAAGTCATGTTATGCTCAGGGCAGGATAGGGGAGTTGAAGTCAGTAACCCACCCTTTTGTTTGATTTCTTATTTTCAGGCTGCTGCGTAAGGCCCTAATTTAGAGAAAGAAGTTTTGGATATGGTTCAGATTACTTTTGCTAAAACTTTTCTATAATGGTGGAACAGCCTCACTAAAAATAACATGACAAGTTTTTATAGGTGTTACTAAATGCCAGAGGATGAGAATTTTAGCCATAAAAACACTTGATGTTTGAACTGAAATTCTTTCTCAAGCTGTGGCAGATAATTAAAACCAAGGGATGCCCTTTAAAAGGGGAAAAGCAATTTAGCTCACTAAAATGTCATTTTAGGTGTCAAGATGTTTCCGTCTGGCCCCCTATGAAATACACCATTTGCACTTCCCATATTGAAATAAAAATATGTATATTGAGGTATTTAATAAGCAATCATCTAGCAGAAAATATTTACTCCTGTCATAGCCTGGCAACTTTCTCAGCAAGTTTCACAGATACAGACATGGAGAGGAATGAAAGAGCATTTTGCTTTCATATAAAAGGGCATCAAATGCTCTGCTCAGTATCTCACTGAGAGTTTATTGAGCATCACCTTTTGTCCCTGAACTATTATATCCAAACCAGGGGATGCTGAAGAAACAGCTGATAAAATGTCACCCAGGGGCTCCTGCTTGGCATGGCCACACAGAAACTAGAGTGAGACACATACACCATCACCTAGAATCTGGACAAGGGACAGACTGAGAACTCAGAAAGTTAAGATTAAAACTGCCAAGATGTCATTGTCCTCCTCTTGCATCAGAGAAAACCATTCTGAGTTTGCCCAACAAATTTTGCTCCACTTCTCCATGTTGACTTGTTTTCTGTAATTTTCCTGTTGTCCAACACCCTGCTCACAGACAATTCTTACAAGATAGACTTTACTTTCCCTGACCCTAATCAGAAGAAATGCCCTGGCTCTGGATAAACTTTATATTTCACTTACAGAAAATGTTTCTCCCATATCCTTACAGATGTCTGTGTGACTGTGCAGAACTTTTCTATTGCAGGCAAGTGTTTCTTGTGAGAAGAACTCATCTGAAGAACAGATAACACTGCATGCATGATGGTAACCAAGGAAAATTATTTGCAAAACTGAATGTATTGCATGCTTTCAGAGTCAAACGAGATGCTTTTGGGTTCCAGAGCCTTCACAGATGCAAAGGGTGATGTAACAAGGAATTACTTCAATTCTCGGACCCAGTTTGTATGTCTCAGCACTTCTGAACATTTTCTGGAATTCAAACCCAAATCTAAATTGTAACTTCCACTCCTAACCTCCTACCAATAAAACATCAGATCTGAACAGCCTTGGTACATCCAGATATACTTCATCCATTCTCTCACTACAGAATTAGTGATGCTCATGGATGAGACTTCAGAAGATTTGCTCATATGGGGCACTCGAGGCCTGCCCAAAACCAGCAGTAACTGGCAGGGTACAGAGCTCCAGTGCTTGAGGAGACCTGCACCTGGCTAGTGTCTGCCTGGGGCTTGAGGAGGATGGGATGTGACGATGGCCACAAGCTGCCACCTGCATGTTTGTGAAGCCAAGCACAGGGCAGTCTGGCACAAAAGTCTCCAGAAGCCACAGCCATTCTGGAGTTAAGTGGAACCTTCCCCAGGGATTTGGTTTACTGGCCTGCCTCTGGTAAGGTGAAGCCAGAGTGTAGCCCTGCACCTTAAAAGATTCACTGGTGAAGTAAGCAGAATTCAATTTTTCTCAGATCATATTGAGTTAGAGTGATCCCAAATGACCTGAAATTTTTCAAACATCGATTTTTCATCCTTGATTTTCAGGCAGATAATGAAATTAGAAAGATGATAAGACATTTCAAGAGAAGTGAACCAGCAGAAAAACAAACAAAATTTCTTTGCTTCTCTGCACTAGTGGAATTTGGCTCACTCCTGCAAATCCAGCAGAGTCATTAGATATGCAAATAGGTATACTCAAAATTTGCATTCACACTGCCATGCTTCTATTCATAGCCATGGCAATCTTGAATTCTGGTGGCTAGTTTGATTTTTGAGTTGTCTTATAGTGCATAAAATCTCAGAAAGTATCAGGGAATGATGCATGCATTTTTGTGCATGTAGACATCGGCATGCAATTCCACAAGCCCGTGTCTGCATGACCTGTGGATGTCTGCATGTTTACTAGCTTGCAAGAGTCTCTATAATCAACATCCATGCTTACCTTACTTATAAGCCTACAGTTTGAATTGCAAGAGTATTTTGTGAAAGCTCAGGGAAAGCATTGCTGGTACAATCATGTCTCTCATTTCCAGCATGCAAAATCTTTTATCTGCAATGGTCGACCCAGTAGCCCACAGGCAGACACTATAAAAAATGTAGTATGTTTTGCAATTCCCATTAATTATTTTGCAGCATTTTCTTTGAAAATTTCTGTGAAGTCTAGACACAATTCTATTTTTCATATCCATATGCCCAGACAGCACAAAGGATTTTTTAAAAATGCCCACAGTTTAGTTACATTTCACTTTAGTCTAGAAATGCAGAGAGCTCATGTTAATTTTTATCAATAAAAGGGAGAACAAATTTTCAACAAAGACAGCATTTGAAAGGAAATAAACCAAATAATTCAAAATACTTGTTTAAAAAGTTACAAAATATGACATTAATGGCACTTAAAGCTATAAGCACTTAAAAGGTTACCACAATATTTTTTCCTAAATTTCTTTTTTCTTTTTTTTTTTTTCTGAGATTATGACAGCATTTTATGTCTAAATCAGGCCCAGCAAAAGGAAGCAGAGAGCCCTGAGATTCTGTGGTAGCCCTGGCCCTCGTTGGAATCATGTATATACTGTTACGTCTATTTTTAAAAATTCAGATTCAGCTAGAGAACAGAAGTTTACTGACATGCAAAGCTATAGCTTCCCTTCTGTCCCTGTAGTCTTACAGCATTAAAATAGAAGGGTTTTTTTTCAGTGGCAGAAAGTGTGAATGAGAAATTCTTTCAAAAAAAAAAAAAAAAAAGTTGGCCTACTGTTTTACACCTTTAGCCAAATATCATTAAATTGATGTTTCTCTTCTTTTAAACAACATAGCATGAGATGTATTTTCTTCATATGCGCTTTCTTGCTGTGACTTTACATTGAATTTTCCTACATGAGAAAAAAAATCCATGTTTCTTTTCTTTCTTTTGTTTTTTATTTCATTGCTTAAGATAAATACCCACAGAGGGTTTTAGTTTTGTTTTGTTTTTTCTTTTTTTTTTTTTTTTTAATGAAAAGATCAATCCAACCCTTACTTATGTCAGTGTTGATTTTCCAACCAGCACCCAGCTGCTGGCTGTGTCCATGGACATTCTTTTGGCATTTAGAAAGGTAATGCATCTGACTCAAATATAGGAAAAAAAATCTAGCTTGGATCACGTGCCAAAACGTTAACTAAGCTTTACTGAAAGTTTCTAGTTCATTCCAATTATTTCTCCTCTTTTTAATCACCAGGGGAAGGCTTTATGGATGCATACTCCATTACAAAGATAGGCTGTTTTTCATCCCTTTCATAGGCTCTTGCATAGCTGCCCTTTGTCTAATATCACACCATGGTAGGAGCCCTCTGGTGATACTGCCATGGTTCAATCCTTTCCTTTGTGTCTTGCCCTGGTAATCATATACAGGCTGAAATTTCCATGTGCGTAGCTTTCTGTTGCCATTCTGCAGTGCTGTGTTCCTGATTTGTTTTGGCAGAGCAAGCTTGAGTCTTTATGGCACAGTGAAATATTCTTCGATGCTATGTAATTCAGACTGAATAAGGAGTCTGTATAAGGCACGTGTCTCAATATATATGTATAAAACCACCAACATTGTTAATTCAAGTCAAGCATCTTTTACATTTAACTTCTGTCTTAAAGTAACACTTTGTTTTTATTCTCCCTTTCTTTGGCTTCACTGGGAATCACTCCATTTTCTAGGTCTGAGTGCTGCTGGATGCAGTTGGTCAGAACTGCAGTGCTAGAAGTGTTCTTAGAATTACACATCTTCTCTTTCTCCTCTTCCTTTTTTTCTTCATCCAAGGAATAGTTTCTGAAGGTCTCATAAATTTTATGCATATCCTCAGGCATGGCCTTTTTGAGGTCTTTGTTTTTCCTTTTGGTCATCTTAGCGGACGATCCAAATTTGTTAATGATGTTGTCCTCAGATGCCCCCTGCCCGTGCTTGTTGAGCTTATCTGACCCTTTAAGGCGCAGGTTGTTAGGCCTGTTGTTGATGCTTTCCTGAGAGGAGGCCTTGAAGCGTCCTGTTTCCAAGGTAGCAAAGACAGAGCGCTTCTCAGGAGAGAGCATGTCCAAGGAGTGGGCTCGCTGGTCCAGGCCCAGGCGCCTGCGCTCCATGCTCCGGATGGTGGCTGCCCGCTGAAGTTTGTCATGGATCTCCACGCTGAGCCGCCTCCGAGTCTCTCTGAACTCAGCTGTCACATTTGCTTTCCACTCTGCTGCATGGGCCTTTATTTCTCCAACCTTTACAACGTGAAGAAAGAGAAATTTAAAAAAAAAAAAAAAAAAAAAAAGGAAAAAAAAATCTTTCCTATAAAACAGTAGCACAAACACTTTCTTCTCTGGCATGAAATTGGGGAGTGGTCCCATCTGCACTGCATCCATCTGGGCCCAAACTTCTGTAGCAAAGGGCTTACACTGGGCAAATTCTAAACACACCAACTGACGGCTTTTGTGACATAGAACTCCTCTGCCTGTGTCACTTTGCTACCCCACACATTTTATAGCTGTTTTATGTGATGGGACATGTTCATGTTAATCCATTCTTCATTAAGAACACAATTCCTGACTCATAATGTCAGCAGTAGTTGATCAAGAGTGGGCAAAGTTAATCACATATAGTTAACCAATATGCTTCATAACAGTACCTCAACCAGTGCAGCAGTACAGGAATGTGTTTTCCTGTACTGCTCATGGATGCAGCTTCAGTGCCACTGAAGGTTCTGTTCAGACCCAGAGTCACAGAGCAGTTAATGTTAAGTTCCCACTAGATAATTTCAAGTGGCCTCTGACTCCTCCAGTCTAGATTCATTTTCAAGGGCAAATGGAGCTGTCTTTAATAGAGGTTTCCATTGCACAAGAGTCCAAATACCTCACTATCAAGCCACCTAGAGGAGTTTTCAACACATATTCTGTATGGGCACTATGAGCAGATCCTTGAATGTCATACTGCCTTTCTCTGTTTTACTCCTTTGCACTGGAGGCTGAAATAATGGCTAAGAATAAAGCACCAAGTGATGGTTTTATTCAATAAATATGCCTTCCAAAATGAGAAAAATCAAGATAAATGACCAAGCAATATTTCAGTTAAAACAGGCCTTTCTCAGTGTTCAGCTAAAAAACAGATTCAGGATACAGTTTCTGCAGGAGCCCACCACAATTAATAGTTTGCTTGTGCTGCTGCAGCCTGAACACAAGTTTTTGCATTTGATAACCCACAAGGAGTCATCTTGTTTTCTGCAGGCCAGATGTGCAAGTGTCCATTTAGCACTGTGGCAAAAGGCATCTTGCATCCATGTAGGGGACCAGATTCCCCACTATAGGTGTCTGGTGATCAATGGAACAGCCACACTCTCTGAGGTCCCCTTTATAAATGGAGATGCTTGGGGGATGCACCAGGCCTTAGGTGGTGCAGATGCCTTCAAAAATTAGAAACAGTTGACTGCTGTTTGGTTAATCCTGCCAGGTAGGCTTTGCTAGAAAAGCAGGAGGACAATGCCTTAAAATTTGAAATTATATTACTAACATCCTCTATCACAGGCTTCAGCTCTAGAGTTATGGCAATTGCCTTTCTATTTTCCACACTTATTTGAATGAAGCATTAGCAGTATTCTCTTTGAATCATGGAGATTATTGAGTGAATTTAGTCATGTCCTCCTTGATGCTAACTACTCAGTTTCTTCAATTTTTAAAAACAGAGTATACAGTAAGG
Source organism: Cettia cetti (assembly GCA_013401135.1). NCBI lineage: Eukaryota > Metazoa > Chordata > Aves > Passeriformes > Sylviidae > Cettia > Cettia cetti. The sequence continues at coordinate 53,757 of VZUI01075695.1, forward strand.
GACCTGAATCTAAATTTCCATTCAGAACCATACTCCCTGGCATAGGAAAAGACAGGAGAATCTCCTAATTTTTAAGGAGAGAACTGAAATTTTTAGTGCAATTTTATAGCCAGTTTCAGAGTAAAGGCTGGCATCTCATTCCATAATTGCAATCTTAGTGATGTATTCTGTGTATTTTTGAGTATTGATAGAGGTGTAACAACCTTGGTTGCTTTTGTTGCTTTTTTTTCCTCTTCCTTTGTGAGGGAGCTAAAGATCAGAGCTGTATACCAAAGGCAGACAGCGAAGTAAACCACAGGGCGTATTGAGCATTGGTTGTGTAAGCAGCATCCTTATTTAGACAAGCAGGAATCAGGCACTTAAATTTCTCTTGTAAAATGACAAACCACTGAGAAATTACTGATCATACCTCTTCTTGTGTCTTCTTGGACAGGACTCTTAACCAGTCTCCAATCATACTCAGGACAGCAGCAAAATAGGCAAGGCCAACAAGTATCCAGAACCACACTAAGGGTTTATACCACTCCATGTATTTGATGTCAGCATTTCCTCCTGAAATAAGCATATGCTTATGCTTACAAATCATGAGGTGCCAAAATTATTGCAAAATATCTGCAATTCTGAAAAACACCTAAAAGTATTTCTTAACTCTTGTCAACAGCACTATAGCTCTGACAATAAGACAAGGAGCCTGTCAGAGGGGAGGAATCCAGCCTGTTTTAATTTAAAAGTCTTCAAAATTACCTATTGTTCTACTGCTATGTGACCGGCCAGAGCACCAGTAAGCACTTTCCTTTGTATTGCTCATATGCTGAAGCAGCTCTGAAATACTTCTTTGATAGTACTGGCAACAGCACAAACACATGCCCAACAAAAAAGTTTAATACAGCTAGTCTTCCTTATTCTGAACTGCCTGCAGCCTCATAGTTGAGAAAATTTAAAGATCAGAGTTAAGTTATAAAGGTTCCAGACTTTTTTGGGTTTAGCTACGGGATTGAGAGATCTGTGTACAGAAAACAGAAATGTAGCTTTGTGTCCCAAATTCGGGTATCTGACAAGAAGTGAACCAAGCGTTAGCCCTGAGTATAAGGCTATACAGTCTATTTGGGTATCATTCAGAGGGATGCATTCTCTGGCCAGTGACTTCATACGAGATATGGATCAAACCAATCAACAAATATACTATATTATTCTTCATGCAAGTCTCTGGATGAGCTGGCAAAAGAAGAAGTGAGACATTTGGCGAACCTAATGGACTACAAAGACCCTCAAAAAAGTGCAGTAGCAAGTCAGATTGCTGCCTACTGCAGAGTAAACCCAGAAATTTTTACAAAAGAAAGCAACCACAACCTCACTTTCAAGACTCTGAGTCTAATCACAGTGCTATGTGCACTGCAAGAATGAGAGCCAGTGAGAGGCAGGCACAGCCCTAAGTGGAAGAGAGTGACAAGAAAGAGTTTGCAGAGCCCCATGGGCACAACCATATCCCTCAATGCAGGTGAACATCCCCTTGGTGGTACCTGTGTAAATCCCTGCCTGAAGAGCAAGCCTACCAGCAGACCCAGGCAGAGATCTGCATATTTCCTGGGCTCCAGCCTTGGTTAGAAAGAGCTAGACACCTATACCTCTGTACAACTGCAGGGAGATTTTAGGGGTTTTCCCTGTTAAAATCCTCAGACAACACAGTTCAGCATTCTCCCTTTTGCTTTTTGCAATCTGAGGCATTTCTATGACTCTTTAATTTTATCAAGACTCAGTATGAGTGCAGTTACAGTGTTTGAACACCCCGTGGAAGGCCAGACGTTTGAGAATTGGCAGGGACCCAAATATTGGTTTTGATGTTAATCTCTCCCCACAGACTGCATGAATCACACTATTTTTTTCCAGTCTTTAAGAGTCTGAAACAATGGGAGGTAGAGACTGCTGTTGCTATGGTACAAGAAGCCTCTTCTGATCACACATGTCCCTGAGGAAGCTCACTAGGAAACTGATTGTCTAGATCTATCTCGCAGAATAATCAGGTGACTGAAAAAGCATGAGACCACTTTTTTCAGCCTATCAGATACTCTGTTTTTTCAAGCTCCATGCACAATTTTATTTCCAACTGTAGTACAAAAACCTTCCAGTTTCCCAAGAGCTGGGATTTGTTCTAGGTGGAATAAGCCAGCATAGCTCCATTGACACCGTTTTAACCATTAGGATATAGTATTTTTGATTTGCTGCTGAAGGAACAGAGATACTGAGAGATTAAAGTGGCAGAAAATAAAAGGGGCAGAAAATCTCTCTCAAAACCAGCAATAAACCCCAAATCTCCTAGTGATCACCTGCCTTATACTCTTATCATAAAAATGCCTCTGAGGTTTTCTTATTCAGGGTCTTCCATATGATTTTTAAAAATCCTGCTTGTTAGTAGCCACCCAGCTGTGGGTTATATTCTCCTAATCATGTGCATATAGAACAATTTAATATTCAGAGCTTTTTTACTATCACATTATTAAACAATACTGAAATGTGGTATTATTAAGAAAAAATATTGTAAATTATTTTTATTTCACACTGTGACACCTCAAAGCATATCAGTGAATTGCTTTACATGTCTAAGGGGTTAAAATGGACAAAGCTCACACAATCACTTCTGTAACTGAATGCTCGTAAAACTTTTATATATATATATGGGTCTTTCTTTGTTCAGTGACTTTTTTTTCTCAATAATTCATGTCTTCTATGCCAGTTTGTCATAAAAAGGAGGATTAGAGACTTCTCTACAAAAAAGACTTGTCTACTGTTCTTTAGTAAAGAAAATGTTGTAGTTTTATTTGATGTTTTTAACTCATTCTGTTTATAGGGACCAAGAAGCACAATATCACTGTTTTTAACAAAGTCAACTTAATACCTTTAATTAGGACCACTAACAGGAGTGAGGAGTAGAGGTCATCCACTGATGGGAAAAAATCCACTTATTTTAACCACCTTTTTGTTAGCAAAGGAGTTTGTGAAAAAAAATGTGTCTCTCATCTCTCCAGCCAACTGTCTCAATTCCCTCTTTGGAAATGGTATATGGATAGTTATTTATAGTTCCTGCTTGTACTGCATTAATCTTGGAGCGTCTCCTCCAAGCACTGAGATACATTCCCCATTAGTCCTTCTCTCCTACATGAGTTTTCCTTAGCAGGGCAACTGCAATGGCAAAATTTATGCCAGGGCTAGGAAACAGAATGCAGGTTTTGAAGTGCTGCAGCTCCTGTAGTAGCAGCCCACTACTGCATCTGACCAGAGAATTCTACAGACCTATGGTTCAGTCATCCTTTGTAAAAGCTTCCTCCATTCAACATTTGGGCTACTTGCTTCTGCAGTCAGCCTCAGATTGAGAGCTAATGGACTAATACAAATCTTTAATTCAATGGGAAAGTAATTTTACTTTTGCATAATTCATTGCATGATAAAGGGTAATCAGGACTTTCCAGGCTCCCGTTATCTACACTGCTGAAGGCTCACAATCTACAAATGGCAAGGCACCTGGATTTTAAATCAGCCTGGAGTCGTACCGCACAGTAATCCCAACAGCAACACCCAGCATCCTTTCACTGGAATATAACACATTGTGAAGAGCCTCCTCTCTATTCCAGAAAACAAATTCTAAGAGCCAAGGTCCTTGTGCACAGCACCTTGGCTCAAAGCTGCTCACCTGCAACAAAGTCACCAAAGCCAACAGTGGTCAGAGTAACAACTACAAAGTAAATGGACTCCAAGGCTGTCCATCCCTCGATGTATTTGAAGATAAATGCAGGAATGGTCACAAAGACGATGCAGCCTGCCAGGATGAAGGCGATGGTGGAGATCACCCGGATCTTTGTTTGACTCACTTGTTTATTCTAGAAAAAGGAAACAACAGAAAAAAAAAAAAAAAAAAGTTTGAGTGGATTTCTGGAACTGTGTTTTTTGTGAATGACACACTGATAATGCTGGTGTCACCTGGTATGTCTCTTTCTGCCTTTTTTGAGCTTGTTGGGTGGAAGACAACCCTCTCTCCCTGTTAGTGAGAGTCCTGCCCAGGTAATAGTAAACCCTCATGTCTGGCCCGATTACCATGATTCCCATTTTCTATGTGCTAGGAAGTGACTAATCTACTCCAAACTCCACCTGGAAAAACATTCCTGAGCATCAGAAAGGCATCAATATGCTCCATATCAGGTTCAATGTGTAAGAAAAAGTGCACATTCACACCTCCATAAAAGTATGTGTACACCCACATTGCCTCACCAGCACCAAGCATTCAACAAACAGGACCAAGGAAAACAAATACCTTTTCCCCCACTGAAAAGCTGCAGTTTTATGTAGAAATAATTCATGCTTTGGGCTTTCTAGACTCAGGATTTCCGACTTTCATTCACAAATATGAAGGTTAAATCTCCTTTTCAAAAATAGAAAGCTGTATTATGGGTTTACTCCAAAAAAAAAAAAAAAAAAAAAAAAAAAAGGATTTATGT